>VYZT01009659.1:0-19094 GCA_013400735.1 Pomatostomus ruficeps | reverse complement strand
TGGGGGAGGAACCTTTTCCTGATCTAACCCTCCCCTGGGATAACTCCAGACCATTCCTTCAGGAGCTGTCGGGGAGCAGAGCTCAGAGCTGCCCCTCCAGAGGAGCTACAACCCCCGGTGAGTTCTGACCTCAGTTTCCCCTTCAGGATGAACAATCCCAGTGCCCTCGGCAGCTCCTCGTGTGCCCTTTCAGACCCTTCACCACCTTCCTAGCCCAATGTTACACTTACATGTATTTCCTATTTTTTTTCCACTGGGATTCAGCACTAGCCAGTTCTAATGCCACTGTAGTGGGGAAGAGGCTGTAGCAGCACACCCTGCAGCACTCAGCAAGCATCACAGCCACTTGTCGTGTTTTAATCTGAGCTTTGTTCACAGTCCTCATCTGTGTTTGAGGGTGCCGTGGGCTCGTGGTTCCACCCAGTTCCCAGGCAGAGGCCAGTTCTTGCTGTTCGTGCTGGAACTCCAGGATGCTTGCTAGCCCTGCTGCCTGTGCCCAGGTGCCTGAAACGCTCCTCGCAGGTGTTTATTAAGTTGATTTTCAGTCTGTTTGATCTTAACTTGCCTCTGCTTGAGCCTGAGGTCAGTAAAGCTTTTCCAGGATTTTTCATGAGTAACAATATGGGATCTTATAGGGTAAGTTGGCGTTCGAGTTAATGATCCCAAATCGTGCCATTTATGATGTAATGTTTCCTCAGGCTTTCCTCAGGCTTTCATCAGGCTTTGCATGATTTTTTTCCCATCCTTCATTAAGAAGGGGCCCCGGGAATAATGTGTAAATGTTGCCGTTTAAATGAAGATTGGTTTTAAAACGAAGGATTTGTTGGTGAAGCTGTGACTGCTCTGCTGTACAATGCAAAGTTAAAGTGGTGCTTTTTGCTACAAACACAGAAATTGTTGCAATAAGCAGGTTTTTGCCTTTTCTATTCTCCCCAAAACAAGGTACTGAAAATACAAGAACCAGCAGGAGTTGCAGGCTCCCACAGAACTTTGTGCTGAGAAGGGAGAAATTTTGTGCAACCGTTTCCTACTGAGATTTGGCTGCTTTTCATATCAGATTTCTCATCTAGGCCAGGTTGTTAACTAAGCTGAGAATTAGGATAATTTCTGCCAGCAGAGAGGAGGAATTAAATCACCTTTCCAAGTCACTTTTGCATGTTTGCTCTTTTATTTTAAAGGTACCATCCCTGCCACTGACTCAGACTTGCAGTGGTACATGGATATGGTTTGTGTGGGGGTTTTTTTGTTTGTTTGTTTTTTGTTGTTTTTGGTTTGTTTTGATTTTTGCTTGTGCTTTTTTTGTTTTATTTTTTGTTTTGAGAAGAGGTTTGGGAGGATTTTTTACTCCACTTCTCCCTTTACGGTGTAACTTCAGGGTTTGGATTAGTGAGACACTCTATCCCTGGATGAAAGCTTAGTGCCTGAGAAGGGAGGGCACTGAGAATAATCTTTTCCAGTTTTATATTGCAAGTAAATGACAAAATCTGCCACGTTCACGTGGTGAGTTTTGAGCAGGGCCCTGAGGAGTTTCAGCTGGATTGTTTGCCAGTTACACATTTAGCTCCAAGAGAAGACAGAACTTTTTGTTCTTTGAACCCAAATGTTCTATTTTCTCCTTTCCTTCTTGGTTTCTCTATTTGCTGTGATGACCCCTCCACCCAACAGGAAGCTGCCGTGGCTCTGCAGCCCTTCCCTGGCTGTCTTCCCTGCCCTGGCCTGAAGGTCACCTGACAGTTGGCAGGAGCCTGCAGCAGCATTTTGGGAAGTTGGGCTGAAGCACCTTGCCAGCATGAACTTCTCCACAAGTCTGCCAGGAAAGCACTGGGAGTCTTGGCAGTTTTTTCTTAGGGAAGGATGAAAAAAACTCAATCTGGTTTGTGGTGTTTTGCTCTGGGAAATCCAATCTTAAGCAATCTACTCCAATGTCTTTTGTCGCAATCTAATTTTCTGGAAATGTTCCCAATCAGGGGAACACGAGGCAAATGATTTTTTCATTAACCTTTTTTTCATCTGAAAGCTGGACTCTCCTAATGCAGAGAATAATGGGACTAGTTGTTGTAAACAAATTAAACTCCTATTTTGCTGTACTTTCTAAAGCTTTTTATTTGTTGGTCCTGAAATTAGACTTTCCTTGTTTAGAGGCCAATTTAGAAGTGGGAGGTTGTGATGAAATAGCTCCTTTTTATTTTTCCTGTTCTATTTCTACAGTTTTTTATGCCATTTCCCAATGTCTTTTCTTCCCTGTGTCACCAGTTTGTGTCTACAAGGGTCCAGTTGATTTCCAGTGGCCCTTGAACAACTGTGATTGCATCCAGAACAGCGGCTTTGCTTCCTCTCTCTTCCTCTCTGTGTGTGTAATCTTAGAAAATCTCACATTTGCTGTATCACAGATGTAAATGTCATTTAACAACTCATAAAGAAGTTGTACCAGCATATAATCTTTCCGCTTTAGTATTTATCTAGATGAATACAGCAGTCCATGGTAGCTCTAGAGCACAGGCCAAATGCTGAAAGGGACTGAGGCTCTTCTGCTCTCACTGCTCGCTCAGCATGTCCTGGTGCGAATCCTGAGCAGCTGGGAGCAAACTGGGAGCAGAATACAGATGTTCTGGCGTGGAGCTCACCGTGAGTGCCCCGAGCTCTCTCCTGAGACTGTGAGAGCCACTTCACACCCATAAACCTTCTTTTCCCACACTTACTCATTAGTTATCACGGATTCAGATCTCGTTTCTCTGATGAAGGCACAGGAGCTTGGAATATGAGCTTTGTGATATATTTAGCTGCTCTTCAGGCTAACCTGGATAAGAGGAACTCTGACAGTCTTGGCTGGTTTTTTTTCCTAAACACGGCCTCTGTTGGGGGAAGGAGTGTCTGGCAAATACCCTTTCAGGCGTTTTTCACTTTAGAGATAACGTAATTGGACTCTGTAGGATTAAGAAGTGCTTTGAGGCCACCTGTGAGGTGCAGTGCCCATCCTGAGCTAATGCTGTGGGCAGACTGGCTGGCCCGCTCCGGGGAGCTGGGAAAAGCAGCTCCTGGAATGGGATACGGCTCCAGGCTCCCCCTGTGACCCAGCCTGCTCCCTGTCTGCTGCCTTTAATTGCTGGCTGCGCTCCGTGAGGGAGAATGGCCGCAGCTCGTGCCACCCTGGCTGCTCCTGGCTGGGATCTTCCAGAGGCTGGACTGGGAGCAGGGATCCCATTCCTGACTTGCTTCCCCCGTTAACCTTCCCTGCTCTGAAAGGCGTTCACTGAAGAGACTCAAACACCTCCTTCTCACAGCTGGACTGCGCTTTCGAGCTCGCATCTTTCACTTGGGAAGGAGAAACACTAACAAACGTGCAGCAGACTCAACGCCAGTGCTCCCAGTAGGAGCCATCCCAGTTCACTCTCCTGCAGCCCTCGGGAAGTGACCGCAGCGGTGGCTCCCTGGGAGGGCATTTCCCACCCGTACATCAACCCTTGCACATCAGAGTGATAAGGGAAGTGGGAGCTCAAGCTCCCCAGGAACACACCCGGCCTCGGGCTACTGTGCAAGTGAAATGCAGTCAGTGCTGGTCTGGTTTTCTCGGCTCCCTTGGTTCTCTGAGCTCCTGATCTAATGGGTTTGACAAGAGACTGAGTCATGATTTCTGGGTTCTCTGCCAGGAGCGTTTGATACAAATCAGGTTGGCTTTGGTGCCCTTCATTAACTTGGGATAAGACATTATCTCACGAGGACTTGCTGAACTTTAGTGTTGAAGGTGGTGTCAGGTGAGACTGAAGTGTGCTGGAGGAATATGTTATAGGTACTGTCAGGCTGAAACCTGAACAGCTGAAAACAGAGCTAGTTGGGAGTTTTACAGCTGCCCTCTGTTCCTGTTACAGGCTTGGTTGTACCTGTAAAGCCATTTTTGTGCACTTTCCGTACAGGGCACAGAGCAGGGCTATCCTGCTGTATGGGTAGTAAAGCCGAATACACTCGATTCTGATTGTTTTGCTTCTACTTTAAGAAAATTCTTGGCAGCAGCGTGACTTTCCTTAATTTTCTGAATTCCTCAGGTCAAACCCTCCAGGACATCATAACAGCAGGATCATGTGCGCTGCTTGTCAGTTGATCCCGTTTTGTGTAACTCTTGCTTTTGATCTTGCTTGAAACCACGGCCCCCACCACGAGGCCCCGTGTGGTGCAGGGCACAGCTCTTCTTGCACTTTTTCTGCTTTGTCACTTCTTTCCCTGTAGCAGTTGTTGGTTCCACCTTCCAAGCAGAGGGGTCACCGAGCCAGCTACCCTGACGGGGTTTGTCTTGTACACGGTGTTGGAGAATTTCTGCACAATTGATGATTTATCTGCCTTGTTATTTTTTTCTCACTTCCCAAAGCTCCTAAAGCTGATAGCTTTGAAAACATCACATTTCTTCGTGATGGGGCAGACAGAATCACAGATTCACAGAGTTGTTTGGGGTGGAAGGATCTTAAAGCTCATTTCTTTCCACCCCTGCCATGGGCAGGGACATCTCCCACTATCCCAGGGTGATCCCAGCCCTGTCCAGCTTGGCCTTGGGCACTGCCAGGGGTGGCACAGCCACAGCCACAGCTTATCTGGGCAACCTGAGGGTGATGCCAGGGCATCTCCATCCTCACAGGAAACAATTTTTTCCTAATATCTTATCTAAATGTGCTCTCTTTCAGTTTGAATACTAAATACTTACATACTAATACTAAAATAAACTAAGCTGGCTTTGTTACAAGATCCAAAAGCAAGCAAACCACAAGTTTATCTGATAGAGATACGAATGTTTGAAATGTGTTTTGGTTAATGTGTTGGGAAGTAATCTCTGCAATGCACTTCATCAGATCAGGGAGCTCTAAAATCTCTTTGCATTTTTGCAAAGATCTCCTGAGGGAGGCCCAGGAGCTGCTTTTGCTGCTCTCTGGATCTCTGTGTGAGCATCCCAGTGCTTGGTCTGGTCCTCAGCTAATCAGAGCAGTAGTTAATGATTAGTCTTTGACAGAGATAATGATGTGCTTGTCAGCATTATGTGAGGGTTGAGAAACTTTGCTCAGTCTCAGACCTGCCTCTCTGGAGAAGACGGCTCTGCTGGAGTCGGTAGATGGAAAACCCGTCTCTGGAAGAGTAAGTACTCAGCATTTTTTAGCACTGAATCATTTCTGCTTTGGCTTAGCAGCTCTGTGGCCATCCAAGGGTTTGAAAATGATGAAAAAGGCAGCGTTCAAAGCTCTTTCCCAGAGTGGTTTCTGGTCACTCGCAGAAAAATCATTGACGGCTCTTGTTCCACCCTTCCATGCCCTACAGTCATGACTCCTCCTGTCAGAAGAGCATCATGAGGCCAAGGCTCTTCCAAAGATAAATTCCTTTCCAGAGAACTGAATTGATTGCTCTTTTCCCCTCTGATATTGGAGATCTACCTTGCCAAGATTGTATTTTCAATGATTCAATAATTTGAATAATTCCAGTAGTTCAGTTGCATTTTCAGAAGGGGAATGTGCAGATGCTCTGTTCCGTGGATTGGGGCTATGAATCTGTGCTCTGAACCCTCACAAGTATTTGCCTGACTGCCTGGAAGCTGTTTGTATGTCACTGTGCCATCCTCTTGCTGTTTGCCAAGATCGTGGATTGAGAGTAGGAAGGTACCTCTGGTGATATTTGGCCTTAACCATCTGCCAAAACAGAGATCAGCTTCCTGGGCTTAATTAAAAACCCACTGGAATGGGTTTTGCCGCTGGTGACCTGAGTTCTACCTTGCTGTTTGCCCAGAAACAGCTGGAGGCTTCTCAAAACAAGTGTTGGAGGCACAAAAGAATTCGATTCTTGGCTGTGGTAGAACAAGTTCTTGTGTTGAGGGACAGTCGCAGAGGGTGCTGCAAAATGACGTGAACACACGTCCATTTCTCCTCTGCAAGAAAAGGTATTTCTGTAAAAGTCAGGCCTGTGAACTCTGAGGTCTTTAGTCAAAGCCTGCATTTCAGAGGTGGCCCTGACACGCCGGAGCAGGAGCTGGAAATCCCAGGGTATCCCAGGAGGAGCTGACATCAGCACGTGGCCGTTGCGGCCGAGTTTGACGCAGGCTGGAACGTGGCAGCTCCAGGGAAGGGGAATGCGTGAGTGGCCACCTTAAATCGCTGTGCCTGCACACGGACACTCTTCTGAGGAGTAATTACAGACACACAACTGCTCAAATGTGAAAAGAAAGAGTGAGAGGGAATTGCTCTGCAAGGAGCTTTCCCATGTGGTGGAAGGTAATGAGTGTGTGGCTGTCCTGGACATGGAAAAACGTGTGTGAATTGCTTAAACCAGTGGAACGGCCTCCGAAAAATTAACCAGCAGCTCTGGAGAGTGGTTTTTATGTTATTCAGGTTCTCGAAACACCTGAAAGCCAGTTCAGAACTGTACAAGTGTTGCCTTTTCTGGGCTAAGTCTGATTATGATGTTTAAATCAGCCAGAGACGGCAAATGAGCTGTGTGAAAATGGGCAAGTAGGGTGAGGTCTGGGAATCTCCTGTGAATCACCTGTGCTGGACTCCCTTTTATGAGGCCTCCAATAAACCCGTGCCGTCCGTTTATTACCCTCAGCTTTCGTTTTATCTGCATGGGACAAAGGTATTTAGGCTGCTGCTAAATAACATCTGTAATGAGGTAATAACAGATAACATCTGTAATCCTCTCCCAGTGATGGCCTCCCAGGGCACATCCAATCACTGGTGGCTCTGAGACTTGTGCTTGCCTTCTTGGGAACGCACTTTTTGACTCTGGGTTTCATTTTGTGTCTCCTGAGATTATTTTATAGTTTTACAGGGTTTAAGGCTTGAAGGCACCGCAAATTCAATCTGGTCAGAGCTGTCTGTGCTGTGTAGCCTGGTGTGTGTCCTTCCCACTCCAGCAAACCACAGAGCAGTGCTTTATCAGGGTTAACTTGGAAGTAGCTCCCTGTCTCTCATCCTGACATATCTGTCATTCCTTATAGATGGAATGCTTCTGCATCTGACTGCTGAACAGCCACAAACAATAATCTGTGTCCTCACCCATGGACAGACACATTTTTGGGGGAGACAGGCTCCTTTCCACAGGCTCCTTTCCATAGGTACAAGTGGTGCAGGAGGTGTTGAACCTGCAGGAATCTGGATGATGAATTAGTGAGCATGATGAAGAACCTTCACTGCAAATGGTGGGATTTATTTTTTTTTTTCATTTGAGGAGAAAACTTTTCCCTTCATTTAAGAAGAGCCTGTTGTAGGTAGAGGAGTACGTGGTAGAAGCTGTTCCTGATTAGGGCATATGAAATAGGAAGTGAAATTCTCTACCAGGCTTGGTTTTTCTAAGGAAGCAGAAGTTGTCTAATCTTACAGGATACACATCTTGCAAGAGAGAGTTCCAAATATGAATTTATTTTTATATTAAGAAGTTTTTGAAGGCTATCACAAGGCTCAGGACTCTGTCCCATTTGTTCTCAGCCTCCCCCGAAGCAGCAGGATGGTTCCTGCTCTTTGGCCATGTGGATCACATCTCCCTGGTCACCATTCCTGTGTTTGGTTTTGTAACATCTGAGCAAAAACCGCCACTGAGGATAAGGAAGTGTCTGTTTATTCAGGAATTACGTAATCTTGGAAAATATGGGTCACGTGGCCCTGATTTTCTGTCTCCTCTTCCCGGTGCTGTCCCGTGTGTCCTCACTGCTCAGGATCCTCGTTGTCCTCAGCTGACGAGTGAGTGAGTGAGTGCTGAGAGTTCTTAGTGGGAGCTTCCCAGGTGATTCCTGCCTGAGCCACCTCCTGCTCCTCCGTCCCAGCACGGCTCTTACACCCCAGGCCCTTGAGCCTTTCTGCCTTAGTTCTGCCTGAACTTCCTCCCTTCCTGCCAGGAAGGGAAGGCCCTCAGGGTTCTCCTCCCTGGGTGCTGAATCCCGGGGATTTTGTGCCCTGGATTTGTGTTCCTGTGTCATGCTTTTGATGATGTGAGGGAGAGGTGAAGCTCTGATGGTGTGGCCTGCAGACCTGGGCTGGTTGATTGCTTCAGAAGGCTCTGACGTGCCCAGGGAGCGCTGAAGTGCTTCTCTAGGTGCCTCCTGGGGATTGCCTTTGATGGGAACTTGTCAGGTCTGGCTCTGAATTCGTGCTGGCGTTGGTGTAAGGGGTTGTGGTGTCTGCCATGCCTTTTATCCTGGATGTTTCATAAAGAAGTTGTAACGTGGCATCCTGTGTCACTTCTGGGATCTCTGCGCTGTGCTGTTCTCTTCAGGTGAGAGAATCACGAGTCAGCTTTGGTACAGCAGCTCCTCTGCGCTGGGAGCTGTGGGAATGGCAGTCACTCCTCAGGTCTTGCGTGTCCTGAGCTCCCTCAATTCTGCCACTTTCCAGGAACTTCTGCAGTCTTGCGTGCCAGAAGGGGGGACAACTGCCCCACCCACCCAGACAGACAGGGGGACAGCGAACAGCATGGGGCAAATGCAGGATCTGAAAGACTGGTGGTGGAAGAAATGAAAATGAGGTGAGAAACACTGTCCATGAACAGAATGGAAGAAATTGTGCTCATGGTGGGCTTGGGCAGGACAAGGCACTGCCGGGTGAGTGCAGGAGTCAGAGGCCTCGTGCAGAATGGATCTGTTCTGGCTTGGACACGCCAGAGGACATTGATGTCCTTGCTGTTTGTGCCCAGAGGGCAGAGCTGGCTGGAGCTGGGGCTGTTCTCTTGGAGCAGTAACGTGGAAAAGGGGAGAGTTTTGTGACGGATGAACCGGGAAACTGAGCTATGGGAGAGATGCCAATCAGCTTTTAATTGGTACCACCTTGCACTATTCCTCTTCAGTGCCTGCTGATGTAGCAGCTCCCCTTTGTGACTGCAATGTTCACTGGCATTTATTGGCAATAAAAACAACAACCTGTGGCTGACATGTCTGTTCCTGGCTCTCTGCTCTGGGTCAGCAGGTGGGTGGCTCCAGGCCAAGTGAGCTCTGCTTTGTTCTCTGAGCTCCACTTTGGATTTTCTTGGCTTATTATAGTCCCTGGCTGGGGTTGTTAAAGACAGCCAGGGCTGGAATGTGCTCTGATCCTTGGGAAGTGTCCCACTGGGGACTTCAGGTTAATTTGGGCTCAGGCAGGTTGAGAGTGTTTGTGTTCTATCAGGATGGAGTGGGTCATTGCTGAAAACTTCAGTTCATGGCATTCTTGACATCTGTTTCCCCAAAACGAGTTTGCTGTGTCCTGCCTGGTTGTCCTTTGTGTGGATAAGAGTCCCTTGTGTGCATAAGTGTCCTCAGCCTCGTGACAGCCTCCAGCATCTGTCACCCAGAACTGCCTCCCTCGAGCCAGGCTTCTGTGGCAGATGTGCCCTGAGCAACATCTGCCCAACAGGCTGTTTTGCACTCCTGCACCCTGTGCCGTTCACAGCAGCTGCCAGACCCAACCCCAGTGGAATTCCTGGTGCCGTGCCCTTCCTACTGATTTGCCTTGGGCAGGGCAAGGACTGTGTTGCGATTGCAAAGGCATGGGAACGATCAGTCACATGCACCACTGCTGTACTCAGCCCCAAAGCCTGGTGTGCCCCTTCTGAACCACTGGCACCACAGCCAAGGGCACGGAGCCTGTGCTGCTGTGCTGAGGAGACGGTGCTGTCCCATGTCCTGCCAAGAGCAGGGTTCTCTGGGGAGCATGTGCGTGGGGGGACCCCAAGATCTGGCCCTACAGCTGGAGGCATGGATTGGTCCCTGAAATTGCAGTGCTTCTCTCAAAGGAAAACGTAATGTTCACTGGAATGTGTGGGAATGTACGTGGGATTCCTTAGCAGATGAGGGGAGTTTCTACCCCTGCATTGCTGACCTGGGGTTTGTGAGGGAAGGAGACAAACCAAGCTGTGGCAGCGTTGGTTCTGTCACCTCTTGCTAAAGGTTCCTGGGCTCCTTGTGGAAGTGACCTTACCTGTGCTACCAAGGCAAGGGTTGAGAGGTGCCCAGCACAAGCAGAGGGGCTGTTGTGGGGTGGAATAGGATAGAAGAGGAATAGGAATAGGGTAGGAATGTTAAGTTGAAAGGGAACTTCAGGAGTCATCTGGTCTGACTGCGTGGTCTCAGCTCGATGGAGGCAGTAGAGGGTCACTCTTGGGTCTCCATGCAAAGCTCTGTGTGGGTTCCAGGTGTTTGCACCTGGGCTGGGTCAGACTTTCCTGCAGAAATTAGTCTAGAGCCAGGAAAGGCTTGGCAAGGACTCCTCAGGTTTGCCATGCTTCTCAGGAGTATCCTTCTTCGACTGCTTTGTGTCTCCTGTAGTTCCAGCATGGCTGAGGAAAATGCTTGACCACAGAGGAGGCTCAGCCTAACTCCCCATTATTTTGCCACCTGTAGACAGCTCTTGTCAGCATCTCTCAGCCTTTCCTCTGATGTTATCAGGCTTAGAGTCTGAGGTTTTGTGCTCTGCAGGAGTGTTTTCTGCTGCCTTTCACTCATTGGGCCTGTGAGTAATGACATGGTGTGTGCTTCACTTAATGAAGTTCAGTGCATTGTCCTGTAGAGAACAATCTGTCCTGGGTTATTTTTTTTTCTTGTTCAAAGATTACAGATTTCCTGAGGCGTCTAAAGAAGCTGGGAGATTAGGAATGACCATCCCCTTCCAGGGAAGCCTCTAACAGAAGGTGCCCAGACAAGTTTGCTATGAAAATAAACTCCATCAAAGGCACATTATTGTAGCTATGCTGAGAGGAAGAGCTCTGGCCCCTCCTCAAGTGATGGGGATTGTGCTGAGGGCCTGAGACCAGCTTTGCTTCAGTTGAACAGCTGAGGGATGTTTGATTCAGAGCAGAGGACAGGACCTTAAGGATTAAACAATGCTGATATTTTGCCATCTTGTTTTAATCTTCATTTTAATTAAACATTCATTAATGTGTATAACTGCATCAAGCTGCCAAATGATGTGCAGGAAGCTTGTGTGAGCCAGCATTCCAGCTGGAATCCATAGTCCGGAACTGGAGCACTGCTTGGGGTTTTTGCCATGTCAGGGGGTCTGTGGTGGCTCCATGAGCCTTGGGGACACAGCAGCCCTGTAAAAAGAGGGACAAACAGGTATTGGTACAGAGACATAAGGATTTGGTAAGAGTAAAATAAGCAAATGATGGCAGCCAGGGAGCCTGCAGGGTGGGTGTTTGGAGGAGCCCGTGCTGCAGGGTGTGGTTGCCCCAGCCCTGTGGCCTGGCTGTGCTGCACAGAACCCGAGCTCACCTCTGCCCTGAAGCATCACCCCCAAACCTCCCTGTGTGGGTGATGTGGTTTTGCTTCATTCTCCTCCCACATCCTGCCCGTGGGGTTTGTCAGGATCACCTTAATCAGGGTCTGTCTCAGCCTGGGCAAATACCATCAGCTGTGGGCACGGCCCACAGACAGCAGAGTGGTTTTGATGTGCCAGGACTTTGTCTTTACCTTCGGCATCCACGGCTGTGCTGTAATGGTTCCAGCTGGGATCCCCAGTGGAGGTGATGACAGGACCAGATCTCCTGGGTGGATTTCTCCCCTCACAACCCATGAACGCCCTGCATGTCATTTTGAACGCCCGTTCTTTGCCTGTGTTGTGTATTTCAGCTGTGAGAGCTGGGCTCTGGCTGCTCCCAGCTTGGCTGCCTGTCCCTGCTTCCATCCTGGCATGTCACAGGCTGCCCAGGCATCGGCCCCTTTTGAACCTGAGCACAAGATGCTGTCTGCAGCCCTGCACAGCTCTTTTTTTGCCCATTATTCTCTGCTCCCTGCACTGTACCCTCTGACATCTCGGGCTGGACATCCTCCAGAGTGCCTGTGATCCTTGGGGAGTTCTGAAACCCGTGGGTGTGAATAGCTCAGCTGAGTCCCTCCTGCTTACGGGTGGACAGGGAGGATGTGCCCTGTGTCACACTGTGTTCCTGCCTGGCTCTGCTGATCCAGCTTGCATCCATTTGCAAGGTTCCATGGTCAGGGACAAGCCCCAGGAAATAGGAACTCGTGCAGCCTGACCCTCAGTGAGTATTGGAGCTCCTGAGCTGTGCCCTTCTCTTTCCCTTTATCCAAACTCTGGTGTATAGAGCTTTTGGGAAGCCTTAAACTTCTGGGAGAAGCTTTAGGATGAGACTCTAAGGTGGTGGGGCAATACCAGAGCAAGCCACAGTTCTGCTGTGAGCTCACAAACATTCCGTGAATTCTTAATATAGCTCTGAGAGTTCCTTCTTCAGGGATTGTGCAAGGGAGGAACAGAGGTGTGCAATTAAGTGTGCTGGGCACAGCACAGTCCCTCCCTGCATCCCAGTGCCAGCCTGGGGTTGCTGAAGCTGCTTGGGAGAGTTCCAAGGGGAGTTTTCACACCGGAAAACAGCAGTGTGGATCTGTGACACGTGTTCTACTGCCTTACTGAAGAATGGAGTGTTTGTGCCCTGTGTCTTTAAAGTGTGTCTTGATAGCTTGGCCCAGGGGACTTGCCCGCCACTGCCAGCTGCTCCCACAGCATGAACAGGTAGAATTGGTCTGTCCCTCAGCTGTGCCTTTAAGCAGCTCTGGAGCTATGCCTGGGATCCTGGAAGAATCACAAGTTCACCCATTTGGAAAGGAAGCGGTTAAAGTGGAAAAGTTTGCCAGGAAATCGAATAAACTAAAAGCAGTGCTTGGGTCTCCTGATGATGAGCTCAGTGGAGCTCACAGCTAGAGCCAGTGAACAGAGCTGCAGTGTCTGCAGGCTCCTGCCTCCCTCCCACTCCATTTACAGCACTGCTAAACAAAAAAGGGATTGGGCTTGGGACCACAAGCGGGGAGCCAGTGGAGCTCAGCCTGCCAGCAGCACTGCTGTAAGTAGAGCACCGGGAACTCCTGGGTGCCTTTTCCATTCCTCCTGTGTTTTGTCTGTAGCATTCCTCTGTGTCACGCAGCACTGAGCCATATGTGATGTGTAAGCAGGAGATCTTTGCCTTTCCAGCTTGTTGTTTTTAATAATTTTCCTTTCCTTTTCTCTCAGGAACTTTGATTTTAATCCTTAGGAAATATTACCGGGTCTTTCTCACTTCTTCAGGAGAAGAGAGGGACCTCCTGACCCTGTTCTTGCTACCAGAAGTGTTGGTGGAGAGACGCTGGGTACGAATCACTCTGGCTGTGCTGAGAGGATTCGGGAGGGTTCCAAGCAGGAGCCAGTCCTGTGCTGGCCACTGCAGCAGCACCCTCTCTGTGGGACAAGTAACTGCTCTGAAGGAGACTGGAGAGGTGATTTTTAAGGGTTTGGTCCTTTTGGGCAGAGCCAGTGGAATTAGTTTTATTTCTTGGGTTTTCTGCACTGGCTTGGGAAAGATGAGGCACTGTTTAGAAGGGAAGAGTTGGTGCTGTAACGGGCATTGATTCAGGGCTCCGGTGTTAATCCTGTAACACTTCTGATGTGGAAGGGGCTTCATTCCCTTTGAGTGTGACTTCAAGGAAGATCTGTTTGACACTGACCTGGTTGTAAAGTACTGTCTGTGAGCTTGGTGGATCCTTCCCTTACTGTGTCCTGTTTCTGCATGTCCTGGGTTTCTGCACTGAAAGGTGTCTTTTCCTTGGGTGTTTGCCTCAGGAAAAGCTGTGATTTGCTGAGAAGTTGCAGGACTCTGGATGAACACAGCAGGAGCAATGGACTGGGCAGCTGTGGAGGGGGGTTTGTGTAATGGCAGTGATCTTGTGGCTGAGACCTGCTTGAGAAGGCTGCTCTGGCTTTGGCTTCTCACCAGCTCCAGCTCCTTTACCTGCACTCGTGTGTGCGCTGGCCTGTCCTGCCTGTCCTCCCTTCCCTGTGCCCTGGAGTTGCAAACGTGGCCTCCTGGTACGCGTGAGGTGAGGCTGCAGTGGTTTTGTGTTGGAGGAGGGTGAAGGTGAGTCCTGTGCTGACAGTTTGCTGCTGTCAGCTCCCGCTCCTGGCTGCACCTGTCCTGAACCAGCCTGGTTTGCAGAGCTGCCACGGCGGCATTGCGGGGCTGGGACAGAAGCCTCTGTGTGAGCACAGCCTCCCTGAGTTCTGCGTAGTCCACAGGACTCCTGTGGGTACCTCTGAGTTTTCCTTAAAAACCTGAGGGGTTGTGAAATGGAGGCTGTGGCTTCTCTCACCAGGGGTAACAGCACTGAGAGGGAAAGAAAGAAGCCCTGGAGGAGAATTTCCTCATTCCTCTCTCCTGTTCCACCCTGTTTGTTTTCTTAGGCAGTAGGTTACTGCAGAGCACAAAAACCCTCTGTGTGTGTCCCTGGTGACAGGAACACCAGGGGGTCTGTCCCCTTCGGGTGTTGGAAATACCTGAGCCTGCTGCAGCCACGGGCTGTGGCAGATCCCTCTCCAGGGCTCCGTGCTCAGGAATGCCCTCCAGTGCCTCTCCCTCTCAGGGCAAACATCTGGAGCAGGCAGCAGCCAGAGGTCAGGTCACCCATTCAGACAGAAATACCTGCTGAAGGGCAGCCTTTGTACAAGGCTAAACCTATTTAAAGAATTTACAATAATAGAAACTCGGGCTTGGGGGATTCTTTTCCTTCAGTTATGGAGTCAGCCTTGTTAAACCACCACCTTCCTGTGACACACAGAGCTCCACATCTGTCAGCTTGTTTCTTAGGAGTCTGTGCAAAGCAACCAGGGATTTGCAGCTTGGAATATTACACACCCATTAATCTGTTGCTGCTGCTGCCCTATATGTTGTTTTTTACCTCAAGGCATAGGTAGAGATCTCCGAAGTTGTAAATCAGATTCTGTCTGTCCACTGAAACTGATTTATTTTTAAACAGAAATTTATCTGCTGTTTGTTACCTCCAGTGACACAAAACACAGCTGGAGCGGCTCAGATGAGGTTATTTCCTCTTAAGCTGCTTAACACCCCATCCTTTTGAGATCTCATAAAATGTCCTTCAGCGTTGGGTAACTGCAGCAAGGGGCTGGATTTGGTGTTGGAGCACTGGCAGAGCAGGGTGGGAAGGAGCTACACGGGTGAGGGTCGAGTCTGCCCTTTGTAACCTGAACCAGGGCCTGCCCAGCCACAGGCGGCCACTCCCGAACCCCTGACCGTGTTCTTTGTTCCTACAGAGTAAAGATCTTGAGAACACATCCACTATTTCTCCCTTTCACTAACAAATGATGATTAGTGAGAAGGAAAGGAGTGAAAAGCTGGACACAGCCCAGCCACGAAGGCAGTTTTTCATCTGGTAACCAGTCAGGGCTTCTGTGGAGTGTTTTGGAACCTGCTGAGCTTGGCAGGAGTGTGAAATCCTAAAAGGAATAAATAATCCTGGAACAGCAGTCACTAGTGAGGATGTTGTATCCAAACGAAAAGCAATGGATCAGTCAACTGAGAGAAGAGGGAGGAGACAGAGGGACAGCTCTGCTCTCTGAGTGGGGACAGGACCCAGGGAGCGGCTGGAGCTGGGCCAGGGCAGGCTCAGGCTGGAGAGCAGGGAAAGGTTCTTCCCCAGAGGGTGCTGGGCACTGCCCAGGCTCCCCAGGGAATGGTCCCGGCCCCGAGGCTGCCAGAGCTCCAGGGGCGTTTGGACAGCGCTGCCAGGGGTGCCCAGGGTGGGGTTGTTGGGGGGTCTGGGCAGGGACGGGAACTGGACTGGATGATCCTGTGGGTCCCTCCAGCTCAGGATATTCCATGGTTCTGTGATTCCAGGAGATTTTGGCTGGGGGAGAGGGGAAGTTGTTGTGTTACGTCTTTCCTCTCACAGCACGCTTACCTTTGATCCTGCGGGTAAAGCACTTGGGCTGTTCTTCCTTCCCTGGTGCAAGAGACAGTTTGAAGTTTGTGAGTCTTGGCAGAGGATTCCTTTCCCAAGTGTTTGTATTCTGGGACTGCAGTTCTAGAGCCTGAACACTGCAGCTCTGGAACAGGATAATCTTCCCAGCTGTGCCATGGGGAAATCACACTGGGCGTTCTGCAAGTATCCCTTGGTGAAGTTTTCTGTGTCAGCTGAGCTGCTGCTTGCATTGGTCTCTCTCCTTTTTACCTCCCCATGAACATCTTTCTGGTCTCAACATTTAAGCACAAATCGGGAGCAGAGTGAGCTAAAAAATATTTGCAGAAATATGGACAGGGAATTCATTCCAATTTAGCCAATGCCATTGGATTCCATGACAAGTTACTTTCCAGGGATTATTGTGAAGTTGTCTGGTGCAGTAAGGGGTGGGCTACAACCTTCGTCTGCACAGAGATGCAGAGCACACCTGAGCTGTGGGGTCCTGGTGTTGCCTATTGGTGCTTCCCTGCATTATTGAACTTCAGTGTTTGCAGGGTAAATTCTTTCTTTCTCTCTGATAAAGTGTCTGTACTTTGGTTTTTATTTCACTTGGTTTTGCTTTAGTGCAGGACTGGAGTGGGAGGGTACAGAGTGTTCCAGGCAGGGTCCAGCAGGATGGCTGCTCTGCTTTCAGGACTGACTGGTATTCCCAGGTTATTTTCTCTGCTGTTGCTGTTTCTGCCTGATGGTTTTCATTTCCCACCACAATTGTCCCAGGTGCCAGCCCAGGCAGTGCTGGGGCAGAGTGCAGCAGCCATGCCCACAGCTATCCATGGAGGGTATTTTTATTTATTTCTTTTAGTGTGTCCAGACATCCCTGATTTGTGGTAACCAGATTAGGGATTGGGACTGACAGCTCTTGAGTGTTTCTTTCTCTGTGGGTAATGTGATTAGAGGGGAGATGTGGCAATGTAAAGCTCACGGAAATGCAATTGGATTGCCTGGGGCTGTTGCAGACATTTGCCTGGCAGTAGGTCTTGTACCAACTAACACAATTTCTGTGTTAAACATGTTCCCAATAAAATGCATAACTGTCAATTAAGAGAACTCCTGTGATCTGATCCTTTCGTATATGCAATTTAAAGTGGTGCTTGTGATATTTTTGCCTCTTGCGAGACTGCACTTGGGGAGGGGCTCTGTTTTTTTCCTCATGGAGATCAGAAATGTTCCTTTATGCTGAGCACTTGTCCCCAGGTCCATTTCAATCGAATTAGGCTGCAGAGGGACACACCTCCTTTAAACTGTCCTGCCGTGTGCTCTCTGTAGCCAGAGCAGGACCATGGGGATGCTCCAGGAGTTTTCCAGAGGCAGCAGTTCTCAGTGGCTTGGAATATTTTCAGTAGAGAAACCGCGTTCTGTTTAGAAAAGGGCTTCATTTTTTGTTTGTTTTTCAGGGTCCCACTTTTCTATGTGCCTTTCTGAATCCCTCTGCCCTCGAGATGTCTCACCACATGAACAGCTCCATGCTGGCAACCTCGCATCCCCCTGAGCATCACCACTCCTCCACCACAGCCTCGGGACACGGCCATGGACCTGACATGATGATGATGGTGAGTGGAGAAGGCATAATTGACCATTGTTACTCTGTTTGAATTGAATTGTTACTCTGTCTGTGGTTCCGAGTAACTTGTCATCTTAAAGACTGTGCTCTTGAGCACTGGGAATGAACCTGAGCTTTGGAAGGCAGGAATCCATCCAGGTAAAACCCAGATCCTGTTGTGGGTCTTCTGGAGTGAAGGAGCAGCATGAGGGATGCGGAGCAGGAAATGGATTTCCGAGCTGGAGATCCTTTGGCAAAGTTGTCTTTTCTTGCAAAAGCCTTTCTAGCAGCCAGCCTGGTGTCTGCTCTGCAGCCAGCTGAGGGCAGAAATGCAAAGCAAGAGGTTTCCTGCAGGAGATGGGTGGATGGAGTTCTCCAGGCAGCAGTGAGAGGGGTGCCCAGCGGTGTGAGGGGCTGTGCTGAGCTCCCCTGTGCCCTTCCCTCCTGAGCTCTCAGAGCACACTCGCTTTGGGGAGCAAAGCACTGCCAGGGCTCTTGGCCAGCCTGGCATTAAGGCTGAACTGGGCCTGATCCCTGCTGCTCCAGCTGGCTGTGATTCCAGCAGGTTCAGACTTGTGCATTCTGGCGTCGCCGGGGCTTTGCAGAGATCCTGGCCACAGTTTCCATGGAGATGGCCGTAGGACCAGTGTTTGTGTGTAGCCAGTTCTAGGAACTTCTTCAGCTTTTTCTCTTTTTCCTAAATACTTTTGGAGTGAGTTTCAGATTATTAAAACATCTCTGTTTATGGTTAAATTTCAAAAGGAAGGCAGAGAGGGCACATTTCCATTTCAAATGAGTGTTGTCAGGAGTGGATTTTGCCAACTTTCAGTTGGAGTTTGTTTACCAGCTCTGTGCCAGAGAAGAGACCCAAGAATCTCTGCTTCTATTTCTATTGCAACCAGTGTCACAGCAGGAGAGGAGAGCACCAGAACAGCCTTGCTGGGCATGGCCCACGTGGAGCTCTCAGCATTGCCACTGCTCTCCTTGTGAAGCTCTTCCCATCATCTCAGCTCAGTACTGGCGTCCCTGGGCCATTACTTTCCATGTAAATCTCATTTCCTTACAAATGTCAAGTGTTCACTGGATAGTTACAGGACCCTGCCTTGCCCTGCAGCTGAAAACTGTGAGTAATTGCGCCAGATTTTGAATTCTCATTGCAAATAAATCTGTCAGGGAAGGCAGTGCACAGGTACAGCGCCTTAGATAACAGCCTGAGCACGTTTAACGTGTGTTTCCCATTCCTAACTGGCACCAAGTAACAGGCTCAGGTTCAGCTGCAGTTCTTTGGTTTATGTGGGTTTTGTTTTAAATGTAAAGATGCTAAATCCATTGAAGAGATGAAAGTGCTCTCTAAAAGCCGTTTTACAGTAATTTCTGCTCTGGGGAAAATGAGTGTCTGCTGATTCTTACGGATGCTGAAACGAATCGTAATTCTGAGCTTCAGCAAATAACCTTAATTAAGCAATGAGGGAAGTTCAAAGAAAGGTTCCTCTTGCTTGGTCAGTACTTCCCATGTGAAAACACTGTGTGCAGCTGTGCCCAAGACAAGCCAGGCTGTGTTTACCTGGCTGGGGAGTTTGTATCACCCCCAGCTGCCCTGCGATCTCTGATGTCTCCCCTTCCCACTGGGCTCAGGAGCCCTTCTGACCCAGGGAAGCTCTGGTCCTGCTTTACCTCCTGGAGGTGGCTGTGTTTAGGCCTCTCATTCCCACAGGAGGTTCCACAGGGAGTCAGCGCTGCTGGAACAGTGCAGGAGGGGACCAGGGGACTCAGCTGTCCTGCCCTTACCTGTGTCCCACAAAGGGGCTCCAGGTGGGGCAGGGA
>VYZT01009650.1:0-12841 GCA_013400735.1 Pomatostomus ruficeps | reverse complement strand
GGGCCGGGGCGGGCGGGGTGCGCTCCTACGCGGGGGCGCTCCGCGGGGCAGCGGCAGCACTGCCCGCCCGCCGCGTCGGGAGTGCGGGCAGCTGAGGTTACGTTCGCCTGGAATCAGTCACCGGTGTGCATTTTATTTTAAACCGCGGTAGGTGATCTATGGCTTCTGTCAGTAGGGTGCGCGTTCGACAGCGCAGGCTTATCTTCTCGGTGGCAGGTGTAGCAAAATAAGCTGGACCAGCGAGTCCCGTTAGTTGAGCCGCTTCTCACAAAAGACCTCAGGATGATGAGAACAGCTTGCGCTGCATAATGTGGGTGCTTATAAATGCATACATTGATAACATCGAGCCCAATAAAACTTTTACATTGCTGTGGGAACTTTAAAGAGCACATATAATACAAAATTAGTTATTACCCCATAAAAGTTTTTAATTATAGTGTTTCTGCCTGTGACACAAGTTAAGGTTATGTCCTCGTTTCAATTATAAATACCAATATTCAGTTTATATCCAAACCATAACATTTATCTCTGGCCTGATTTTAAGTTTACAGTCCATATGCACCGTTTTACAATTAAATTACATGTTTTTTATATTAAACAAGAGTGGGAGAAATAATACTTTTACACATTTGAATGCTTTTCCCTTTTTCCTTGAATGAAGACAAACTTCGGGCGAATTTTCTTTTTCAGGGAAAGTGGGCTTTCCATTACACTGTTCTCCGGGCCGGCTATATGAGATAATAGTGATTTGAAAAACTAACAATGTAACTCTGGGACATTAGGGAGCTAGGCTGTGTCTGGCCATTGCTTCGTATAACCTTTTAGCATGGTTTTTGGTTGTTGTGGAACCTCTTTCAAATGACTGTGGTTGCCTTAAAACTCCTGTATGGGTCCAAAAAGACATCAGCTATTTTTCCAGCTAAATTACCTGCTTAAAAATATCTGTATTTGCGTTACTTGCAATCTTGTGGTTTCATAGCTCTTGTTACTTGTTTTCCTCTATAGCTGTTGCAGTTTAGAAGGTGAGTTCATCAGAAGGGCTCCAGAAAGCACATTAAAAGCCATTGCATAGTGGCAGGCCTGCTAAACTTTCACCCCTGTGTAGGGGTTGAACCCCACAAACTCCCAGAGCAGTGCCTAGTGAGGGGAGCAAGGGGGTTGCAGGTGTTTGCTGTTGTGTTTCTGTGTCCTTTTGTGGGGCACTATGTTTTGCTGAGCAGCTTTAGCTTGGAGTGTCAGATCATGGGCTGAAAGTTTATCATGAAGCAGCTGTTTGACAAGTGGTTTAGAATAGTCAGTTTTGAAAAGTCGTACCAGCAGTAATAAACAAAAACTTACTTTGGCTTAGTGAAAGCTTCCAAAGTCTGTCGTGAAGGTCAGCGGTGCCTTGGGGCCCTGGGTCAGTCTCCCATTTGCAGGCAGGGTGTCTGTTGTGTGCTGCCCTCCTGCTGTCCTGCCTGCTCGCCAAGAGGCAAGTCATGGACATTCTCCAGAAACCTGGTGTGAATTCTGCACTAAACTGACCAAAGCAAAGCTGGTATGTTAATGTTCAGCTATGAAGACTTATGAGAATGCCTTCAAAGTTGTGCAGTTGTTGCCAAAAAGGGAAATAAAATACACCACATAGATAGGAAGTACTTCATGGCAAAGAGCAACACTTAAAGAGACTTAATTTTCTCTGCAGCAAGAATGAATGTTGTCCTTTATTCTTTTGAATGTAGCCATAATGGCAATTTGCACACTTAATTTTTGACTGAAAATGCACTTTTTGAAGTATTTGGTGAACATTTTGCTTAGAAGTGCAGTAATTAAATATTAATGTGCTGTTATAAAGTGCTTTTTTTTTTTATTTGAGATGTTCTTGGAAAATCAAAAGGGGTTTCCAAATGAACAGCAGCATGCTAATCAATTCTCATTGATTGTTACTATTATACTATTAATGAATTTTCTTTCCAATTAATACATTCTATGTCTTTAGCTTTGCTGTAACATAGAAAATGTAATGATATGTCATGTAGTGACTGTGAGACAGTATTTAGCAAGTAAACTGCAATGGCAGAATATTGTAAGCTTTTTTCCACTAACCAGCAGTTTTTCCAGGTTGTATGGATGCCAATGATATTTCTGCTTCCCAGAAAATGACTATAATTCAAATAGTGAAAGCTGAGCACAAACTCAAATAGGAATTTTAAGAAAACATACAAATCTGTGGCATAAACAAAACTTGTGCCCATTTGGTAAGCTTTTTCTGGAATATTTTAGGATGATCAGCCCAGCTTAACTCAAGGTGGTGTTGCTGCTGACCAACAGAGTTATCCTGAACACAGGACACTAACGACTTCAAACACAGCCCTTTCTCCTGTTTTTCTTTCTCCATGCATTTGTTTGTGTGCTACATGAGTAGTTTTACTTGTCCAGGCTCAAGGATGTGGATTCTTCAGTGTGTTACAGGTCTGCATTTGTTTACACTGGACAAAAAGAGATGGAAAATCTCAGTTGGAGGTGTTTTATATGCCTGTTGTACATCAGTAAACATACTATACATAATGGAAAGCAGCAAATGAACAGACCAAAGGACCTAATCAGAGTGCCCTGACTAGTTCTGCATTACAGGCATTTGTGTTGTTTGCTTTTTTTAACAAATCAAAATTCAGCCAGGTCATTAACTCTGTGCTTAGGTTTGGGCACAGCAATAGCCCCAGTGAAGACCAGTTTGTAAAGGCTCTCCTCACATGCTGATATAAGATACATGTGTAGACAGAGTTGTTCCCCATTCATTAACAGCAATTAGCAGATTTATTAAGGCACTTACTGTGTTGTACCGAACAAAATAATTTTGAATGTAAGGTGTTTGTTAGCCACAAACAAAACAGTGTTTGTTTAGGTAAAAGAAGCTAAGTATGTCATTGGTTTATTTGGTAATTATCTGATACTTCCGTGCTTTTTGAGTTAACATCAGTTTTGTAGGGGTTGGGTAGTCCTGTAAAAAATGTATAGCTTCTAAGCTGAGATCAATATCAAATGCAACAGTATAAGATGGCCCAGTGTGTTTTACAGACCATGTATTGAATTATTAGTTCATTTGCTGTCTTTGGGCCTGTTCCTGCTCCATTTGAAGTCAATGAGAGTTTTGTTTGGAAGTTGCTATTAACAAAAAGTGGTCAGACATCCAGCAGTCTTATAAATGAACCTTTTGTAACTTCTTGATTCCAGGTTGCCTGGCTTTTAGTCACTACATTTTATATTTGTGTAAGGCAAGATTTTTTTTTTTGGTGTTGCATGGTGTTTATTGAAGACAGTTTTAGAAAGCTAATTCTACACATGCTTCTTCAGTCAAAGTAGATCATGATGTTTATTTTCAGATAACAGTAAGCAGCTACTTTGGGATGAGAGGGGTCACTCCAGCCATTCTCTCTGTATGGTAACAGCTGGACCAGCTTGACTTTTTCACTGAAAATGCTCTGCAATAATACCTCCCTCTCACCACGAAAAAAAATAAGTTAGTATCTTTTTTAAATCTCACATCTCCTTTACAACTCTACTCCGGCCTGTGTCATGGACTTTGCCCCTTATTTCTTTCTTTTTAGCTCTTGCCCCTTTTCAACCAATAACGCTTGAAATCATCTTTGTCTCTTTATTTCTCTCTCTGTAGTGTTTCCTATTCTCCCTTCCTTCCAGTGTCAACTCACAGTTACCACCTTTCCCTCCTTGAGATCCCATCTAAAAATTTGCTCTTTCTGTGATGATTATAAGTTGTGAGCAAACAATAGACAAGTAATAACTATAGATTGTTCCCTTCTCCTGCTTTCACAGCATGTTCTCTTTTCTTGATGTCTGTTTTTTAGGCTGGAAGCCTGTGGGTCAGGAACTGCTTTTATTGTTTGAGCTTTTTTTTTTCTTACAGCACTGAACAAATTGTATGTGCTAAAATATTATAAATAATAAGAAGAGCAAGTTTTCATGGTCATAATATTTTATAAACATCAACTGAATAATAATATTTTAAAAACACGTTTGCTGTGCCGTGTGAGTGCTCATTTGCTGCATATAATATACCACATTCTCCTCATTTGAGTCTCCACTGAGTCCACAGGCTTTGCCAGTTTACATCAGATGAGAATCTAGTCTACCTTCTCTAATTCACAGTACTTAGTAATTATTTTTTTTTAAAGAATAATTAGTTTTTTAAACTTGTGATTTGTTTTTGTCTAATAAGTAAAATTCTGTTACACAAGTAGTACAGTGGATGTGCTTTCATCTGTCTCCCTGAGGACTATTTGAGTACCCATGCCCAATTGTGTTATGCAAGAGATGAATAGCCCTTTGGGCTTTCATGCTGACACTCAGACCTGTAGATTTGTGCTCCTCTGGGAATGTATTCATCAGAAGTTGAGGCAAAACCCTTACTCGCGTATTGGAGAAGGGTTCAGAAGAGTGTATGAGATGCATGCAGCATTTCCCATTCTTTCTGAATATTTTGAGGAAAATACCAGATTCCTTAAAACTAGTGGATGAGAAATATGGGCTATTAAAAAAAAAGCATACCAAAAATACTGGCTGTGGGAACATCTTGTCATCCATATATCAGCAATAATTACATACTCAACTCTACGACACTGTTGTTAAAGAAAGCAACTGTTTAATTACAGGGGTTTCTAACTTCATATCACAGATTAATCCATTAATTTATGACTAGGAAACAACAAAGCATGGATAAAAAGAGAGATACCTTACAATCTGGTTATAATTTTTTAACAATAGGAGTAATAAAGTAAAATCTGTACAAACGAAGAAAAACTGATGTCACATACAGCTAGAAATCAGGGAGGTTAAGTCCTGTGTGACATGTCTCATCTGACAGACCGACCGGGTTGTAACTGTGAAGTGGCCCTGTCACAAAATGAGATTTCAAAAGGATTGTATTTTCTGGGAAACCCATGGAAACTTTGTATATGGGCTGGTTAGTTGTAAGGCTAATTCCAGGGGAAAACCACAAGTTCTTTGTGAAAAACTGAAAGTAGGAAAAGGGAAAGCTGTAACCAAGCTTTCTTGGTTTTGAACAGAACTAGTTCTTTGTTAACCCTGCCATGCTGGGGAGTGAGAATTCCTATTTTGGTGCTGCTGCTGGGGACTGGATTTGCTGTCTAACTGCTCCCAGGGAGCCCACTGGTCCCTGCTCTGGCCAAATCCACTGGGTTCAGATAACTACCAGTAGAGTTACTCTTCTGTCTCCTAAAATCAGTGTTAAGACACTGGTTATACTTGCTGGTTCTGCCTAAGGCCCCAGGAGAGCAAATAATGGATACTTGTGGTTGAATACTCAGGTAATAATCTACATAATTTCAAAATAATTTGTGGGTAACTACAAGCTTATACTTAGGAGAAAGAGTGAATGACCTGTAGTGACAGTTAAGTGAACATAATGACAATTATTAATATTTTGTGCTGAATGTTTTCTGTATCTTTTCAAAGGTAAAAATGCATAACTTGTGTTCCTCTCTTACAATTTGATATCTCAACTTTCCTGGTACCTTAAGCAAACAAAAAGTAGTGTTAGTGACTTAAGATGATGCATTTTATCCTCTTAGGAAGATTTAAACCTGAATGCATGTACCAAGGACCTGGATACAGATGTATCTTGGGAAATATGACAGTAGGAATGCAATTTAAACTTATCCTCGGAGACCCTTTATGTATTTCTTAAAAAATAAATTAGTTCCAATGCAGCAGTGGTGGTCTCAGCAGGCAGGAAACACTTAAAATTATGCAGAAGGGACCAGAAATCTTTGCTAAAAGGCTTTTTGTTGCTATGTTTTGTTTCTCAATAAAGATGATCCACAACTGTAAGTACTTAAAACTAAAAACAAGAGGGTTGTATCTGACAAAGCTGCACAACTTATTAATGTAACCCAGTCTTTCTGTGTGGTTGTTTTCACATGTTTTGGGCCAGAGAAAGAGTCCTTTGTGGCTCAACCTGGTTTGACTACGTGACAGGAGTGTACAAATAGAGGATGAAGGTGGTGTCTTCTTACACTGAGTATGTTTTGATTGCTTTGAGCTGTGATCACTTCTTACTGCACATATCACTTTTAAAATCTTATACAGAGAAACTCATGGCTTCCCTAGCTCATACATTGCCATGATGGTGCAGTCTAGATGCCAGGTATTATGGTGACCTATGGTGGTAAGGAAAATGCAAGTATGACAGACAGATGGATCAGGAGGAAGAAGCATTGGTGAAGTATGCATTGCAGAGTTCAGACTCAAAAGCCATCCCAGCAGTGGTCTTTCCCACCATCCATCTCCCTGTTTCTATCCTTGCCATCTTTGTTTTGGTCACTGTGAAAGTTTTGGGGAGCCTATTCTCATGCATGGGTGTTGGCAGATGTCCTAAACCTCCTCTGGGAGGATGTTAGCTTTTTTCCTGACAATGCTAAATGGTTTCTACCTCCTAGTGATGCACCAAGAGAAAATTGATTCCTTCTGTCATTGACCACTTGTGATTGACCAGAAGGGTTTGTCTCTCAGGTCTGTCAATTTTAGGAGAGAATGATGTAACTTTAATGTTTTTGTGTTCCTTTGCTTTAGAACTGCAAATGCAGTAGATGGTTGAACCTTAGCCTAGAAAAAATTAACAGACTGAGTTGACAGGGACTCTGGAGAAGATAATTACATTGATATGCATCCAATAGAAGACACTTTTTTATATTTTTTGTTTCTGACATAGGGAGGGAACTTGTCATGTCATCAGGTGTTTTTAAAGGACAAAGTAACAATAAAAGCTAAGCATGCATTTCTTCGTTTGTGTTTGGCAAAGAGAGTGTAACATTTTCTCCAGGATGATGACCTTGAATTTACTAAATGTCACCAGTTTAAAGAGTAAATTAATGTCACAATGTGCTTTATTTGTGGTTAGGCCTGAAGACTGTCAGGAATTTCTTAATACAAAAGGTGTTTGTGTGCTAGTCCATTTACCCAGACTCCCTGCAAGAAAACCACCGTGATCCCGACTGATCTGAATTTCTGTCACCACACTCACTGCCTAGCATGTTTGTGTAGCCCAGCATGTTTGCAGCTTGTGGAGCTCTGCTATTCAAAGTGTGTCGCAGAATCACAGAATGGCTTGTGTTGGGAGGGACCTTAAAGACTACCTAGTGCCAATGCCCCTGCCTTGGACAGGGACGCTTTCCACTAGACCAGGCTGCTCAGAGCCCTATCCAACCTGGCCTTGACCAGGACAGGGCTTCCTCTGCTTCTCTGGGCAACCTGTTCCAGCATCTCAGCTCCCTCACAATAAAGAATTTCTTCCTAATATCTAGTCTAAACCCACCCTCTTTCAGTTTGAAGCCATTCCTCCTTGTCCTATCACTACATGCCCTTGTAATAAGACTCTCCCCAGCTTTCCTGTCAGCCCCCTTTAGGTCCTGGAAGGTGCTAAAACATCTCCCCAGAGACTTCTCATTTCCTTTTTTTAAGGGGTGAATCCCATTCAAAACCCAGTTGCATTCTAACATAAGGAGTTTGGTTTGGTTTGGTTGTTTTTTTGGTAACTGCCACTGGCTATGAAAATCTGTTCCAAACCCATAGTATTTTTAGCAAAAATGTATGTATTACCAATATATGTGGTAATGTATACCTGTTAATGTATCCCTGGCCTTTTAGTACAGATGATTCTGCAACATCTGAGGTGAAATGGTGTTGAGATAACCCCAGCAAAGGAAAGCACAGATAAATGCTTTTTCTGTTGGAGCCAAACTGGCTTTTGTAGATCCAAGCAAACTATCTCTTTATGGCACTCTTCAAGGCTTCACATTTCACAAGAACTTGCCAACTTGGGTGCATGGCTGTGTGAACGTGATTACATAGCAAGTAGTATAAATGCAACCCTTTTTTTTTGTTGTTGTTCTTAGAAGTATATAAGTAGCAGTATCTTGAACTAATTACAGCTGATGTAAAGCACATTTAAGGAAACCCATTAGCAAAGAATTAGAACTAGAGCAGATTAGCTATTCTTTAATGGCCTTGACTGTAGATCTTTTGATGCCTTGGTAGCTTTTCTAACACTCACTGCTCATCTGTCTTTACTAAATAAATGACTGAGAAGCTTCTTTCAAGTCACAGTCTGATTGTAATGTGAAAAATTCACTGTTTTCTGCTGAAAAAATTATTACCTGGAAAGGTAAATTTTGTGGAGTTCTGTACTGTATTTGTTGAGATTTAAAGCATTTTGCTGCTTAATGTGTCTGTATAATAGAATGAGCAATCCCTAGTATGCTTCCTTGGAGTTATTAATTATTTACTTTTTTGAAATACAGATCATAGACAATTTTACATGACTTCCTTTCGTACAGACTTTCTTGTCTCTCTCTTTATTTTTGTATGCTTCGCAAATGCCTATAAATTCATTTTCACTGAAAGGGGAAATAAGTAATTTAGATGATTGCAGCTGTTTCATAATTAATTAATTTCAATTTAAAATAATCAAGTACTGCCCATCCATTGTTCTGTGTGCTTTTCTGAGGCATTAAGATTCACAGTATCAAAATAAGTTCCAGATGGAAGTGCATACTTTATAATCAGAGAAAAATATTTTTGTCCAAAACCTGAACAGTCCTGCCCTGATCAAAACAGAAAGTATTATGCTTAAGCACATTTTTCAATTTTTGAGCCATTGCTTTAGGAATTACTTGAAAGTCCCAATTTGAAAAGTTTTATAAGGTAATAACTTATAAACAGAACTATAGAGTAAGAGAAACAATGATGTATGAATATATATTAGTTTGTTTACTCAAATACTCCTGGCATCTGTTAAAATGCAGCAAGGCTTAGCACATTTCCCCCCTTTTTGGCACTCTTCTGTGACAAAGAGAAATATTTGCAATGACAAATCATCTCTTTGCTAATAATCAATAAGTAACACGTTCTGATTAAAAAATCATGGTAAAATGAAATAAAAAATTTCATTTTTTGAAAAATTGAAGGAATTTTGAATCCTTGAGCAGAAGGAAAAACAATTGAAATGGTTCACTGAGAAAGTCTCTGTGTTCTTATACATTAATAAATACGAGAGTTAATGGAAGAACTTTCAATGTGGCAGTTTGCAATAAGAATAAAAAATCTTTTTTGAACATGAAAGACTCTTACATAAGAGGTTTACATTATGTAAATGTTAGTGTTATTGGCAATAGCCCATTATAAAGGAAAACTGTATTCAGAGAAGCATTTACAAATAATGGGATAGATGCCTAGTCCTCACTTGGACAACTTTGAAGTCAATGGAAGTTTTGCCTGAATAAGGTGGAAGGAATGAGCCCATTCGTTATTATCTGAATAACATCAAGAGCTGACTGCTAAACAATAAAATCATGATTCATAACATAACAACTTCACTTAATTCTTTTGTAGTCTTAATATATCTCATTATATGGTACTTCTGTTCTTTCCTCTCTGTGCAGTATTCAAATTAATAACAACCACCTTTACATAACTGATGGTTCGACATGTTTTGCTACCTTAGCAAGATCAAAGGATTTTATATACCCTTTTTGGATAGATATCAGGAATGGGGTGATCAATCTCTTCAGTAACCATTAAGCACAGTGTAAATATCTCAAGGTACCCAATTAGACACAAGTGGTTTGCCAGATGCTGAGAGCATCACCAGTTGTCAGGAGATCCCCAAATCTGTGGGATAGTCCAGAATTTATTAGGGATTAGTGGTGGTTTGAGTTGTCACTCCACTGATTGGTGGTCATTCAGCTGTGCCCTGCCATAAGCAGCCTGCATGATATGTGGAGATAAGGTTCAAGTGACAGTACTTCGTCTTGCCCCCCAGGCACCTTTGGGTGGGAAGGAGGCAGGGATGGATGGACACTGGAGTTTCGGTTCCTCTCTTGTGACCAGAGAGGAATGTGAGTTATAGTAAGTGAGACAGCAAAATTAGAAGGGCAGAAGAGAAGCAGACTGAAGAGAACAGCCCAAGAAAAGGGACCCCCAAAAGGTTTTATTATGAAGCTGGAGTTAACCCGTTAACCCCTCACCAGGAAGCCATCTGCAGCCTTCAGGGTTTAAGAATTCTTTTTATCTAGAGATGTAATTGACACAAGATGTGTAACAGCTGCAAGATGTCAGGTTTGTCAAAGTAACTAGAAAAATGGGTTCTATGACACACACGGAGCAAAGTAATGTATAGCTAAAAAAAGAAAAGGAATAAATTATCATAAGGGTTAAAAAGAGGAAGAAAAGCAGTCAAATAATGAAAGTTGCAGTTAATTCTGGAGCACTGATGATTTGAAATTAAGCTACAATGAAGGTTTCCAAGAAGAGTCAACATCCTAACTATTTACCCCAATAGAAATAATAGTGAAACTCCTCATGTTCCCATCATAACCATACTTCACTGAGGGGCTGAAATGGCTAGCACTCTGCACTGACTCCAGAGTAGGGTGGCTGCTGTGTTATTTACCCTTCTGCCTGTTGCTATTCAGGTGCACTACCATTGCACTTTGCATCTGCAGAGGGACCCAGATTTGCTGTAATAAAAGCTGTTGAAACTTGGAACAAACAGCCAGTCGCAGTACCAAAAACTTTGTAGACAAAGTGAAAAACAGAGGAAAATTATGGATAAAGGCAAAACTGGTCAGAAAGGAAAGACTGGAGTATTTTAATAATCCAAATAAACAGCAGTTGCAGCAAACCAACCAGCCTGACAGTGCTGCCAAATGCATGACTGTGAGCATGATGGGAAAACTGAGAACTTTCTTTTTAAGGATCTCAAAAGAACAATGCAGTGATTTTGGGCATGTTTATGAGGATTCCTCCCATGTATGAGTGACAGTACAGGAATACCCTGAGAGGATTAGCTGGAAACTTGCAGAGCCTTAATGGGTCAAGAGCAGACTAGAGAGCCTTATTGTAATAACTTTTGGTAATGACTTTTCATAATGGTGGCGATAGGCTACAAAGGGACTTCATGGTGAGGAAAGTGGGAACCAGTGAATAGCTGTGAAGAAAAGGGGCTCATAGTCAAAGCACCCTGCCTGGGAAATGCTGTTTTCTGTGGCATCTCATCTGGAACTGGCTCTCATCTGTGAAATCCAGTTGTGCAAACTAAGGCATTTATAGCAGCAGAAAAATGCCCTTGCCCAAAGAAGTTGGTAGATGGGTCTCACATTATAGCTTAGAGCTCCCATAATCCCAATGTATTAAAGTTCTGATACTGAAATGCTGATAACTGTTGGATATTCTATAAGGCACTCCAGCACCTCGTCAGTCTACATGTGGTACCAATGGGAACTAATTAAATATGCCTATTATAGTACTATTATGGAGTACTGCTACAGTACTGCTGCTTTGGATCAGAGTGAGTCTTGGAACACCGACCTGGATGCCAGTCAGATATACCTAATTCCCACTTTGAGGAATTACTTGGAAATGTACCTCTTATTGAAAGCCTTAAAGAAAACAGAATTCTGATTTTTTTAACAAATACAGAACTCAAGTGTTTTCCTTTGATCAACTCCCATTCACATGCTAAAACAACTAATAAAATTTCAGAGTTGCTTATATTGTAACTTGGTTGGCGGAAGAAAAGTCATCTATTAAAGCTGAAGTCATCATAACTCATTAGGTGCTAATGTATCTGCTGTGTGGTAGAGAAGCAGGCTGGCTCTGTTGAAATGCTCCTAGTTCGCCCTCATCCGCTCACAGTTGTCTCTGGAGGATTGGGAAGTATAAACAAGTTTTCTAACAATACATGCTAAGAGTATGCTAAAGTGGCTGCGTTTACTTTATCCCAGAAGTCTGTCTCTGTCTGCAGGCAAGTACAGAACCAAAGCAAATGCAGAAGTTTGAGAGTGGATCCTGTATTTCCTCCTAGAAAGTCTCAGGAGAAAAGGTATGTGCTCACAGATGTCCTGGGTACATGCAGTAAATCCAACATTTTCTGAACATGCTGCTGGCCTTGCTGCACCTGGTAATAAACCCTGGCAATAAATCAGGTGATCTGCACATGCATAATAAATCCGATGCACCTGAATGGTGGCATACAGGATAGACATGCTGTGTACAAACTGGCTGTTTTCCAGGTCTTCTGGATGTCAGGTTTCCACTGTGACTGGCTTGCCTGGGAGTTCTGGAAAAACTGCTGATGTTCTCCTTTTATATCAGTGTTTCCAGGGCACGTCCAGGGGGAGGGGGACATACAGGGGGTACTAAAGCTTGAGCATCATTTTTCAGTGTGCCTGTACTCATTCAAGACATGATACAACCCTGAAAATATAAACAACCCTATACCTGTAAAGATACTCTTTCTGTCAACTTACGCATTTTTTGAAAATAATACCCCAGTTTCTTACAAGTTCAAGTCTGTTCTCCAATTTCTTTACATTAAGATTTTGTGTGTATCAGGTGAATGTTCTTACAGCTTCAGGGCATCAGCATCCTGAGTACCCTCTCAGTATCCATCAAAACATTTACTTTTGTAGAAGAGCTTTAGTTTAAGAGCTGTCAGTGCGTGAGGATGTTCCTGAGGGCTGTGGAGGTCAGAGTATCTCAAGCAGGGAGAGATTGGAGCCTGTAGTCATACGCTATGATTGTGTATTGTTCTGCTACCTCAGAGCATGTTCAAAAGCGGTGAACTTCAGGCCACAGATGGGTCAAGGGTTGCTCTCTGCCCTATAGGCCAACTGACTTGGCACCAAATACCTTCACATGCTGGAAAATCATAGAATTATAGAATCATAGAATGGTTTGAGTCGAAAGTGACTTTAAAGGTCATCTAGTTCCACCCCCTCTGCCAGAGCGGGGGAGGGGATGGAACTAGATCAGGTTGCTCAAGGCC
>VYZT01009614.1:0-15046 GCA_013400735.1 Pomatostomus ruficeps | reverse complement strand
TAATGCTTCTGGAGCTGGACAGTGAAAGATGAAGTTGGGAACATCAGCTTTTTAGCACAGGGTCTCAGCTTTTATGTAGTCTTGTAAACCTGAATGCCTGAAGATGCCTGTTGCCATCATTTTCTTCCTAGATCTATTTTGGAAATTCTAGCAAGTTTTAACCTCAGAATTCTAGGCTTCTAGAATGCTTCTAACTTGTTTTAACCTCAGAATGCAATGGCACCCTATAAAAGTTTTCTGTAAGAGATATAGGTGGCTCCTGTATGACTACTCTGTTTTAAAATACCTTGTGCAGTTGCTATTCCTCCCATTTAACTACATTTTTAAATAGAAGATTTATTTTTTTTCTATGACAGAACTAGTTTTTATTTATAAGTGTCCTGGCCAATCGGGGCTTGGGAAGGGGGATCTGACATTGGTCAAAGGGTGGTGAGCAATCGCATCGTGCATCACTTGTTTTTCCCTTTTTATCAACATTATTACTAATTTTTTTTCAATTATTAAACTGTTCTTATCTCAACATACAAGTTTACTTTTAATCTCCTGCCCATTCTGCCAGGGTGGGTTGGGAAAGAGAGGTGGTTGAGTGAGCAGCTGTGTGGTGCTTCATTTCCAGCTAGGCTTAAAACCGTGACAGTAAGTTAATATGTACTGTAAAGATAGTTTAGCAACATTTTATATCAGATAATTAAAATAACATGCTTTGAAAATGTTAAAATACTCCCCAATGAAAAAACCCTGTTAATTTTTCCTTGTTTGCATAATTTTCCTCAGACTAGTGTGTTTCATCCTGATTTTGAGAAGGAACATTTTTGAAACTTAAAAATGTCTACAGAATGATTCTTGCCTTCTGAAAACCTTTCAAAAATCTTAAGCATTACGTGAAATTTTGAACAAGTGAATGGAAGACAACCACACTGATACACCCACTATGATTTACTATGTTTTCTTTATTCCCTTTTTTTATCCCTGCAACAGGTTATGATAGTGAGTTCCCAAAATGTTAACAGATGTGTGGAGTGAAGAGGCAATTTGAGAAAGCCAGTGTCAACGAACAACAGATTTGCACCTCTGCTTCTTAGACCTCCATACAAACATTTCCTCATACTGGAAAAGTACCCAGAAGGAGTTACAGCACCTTGTTTGAGTGACAGCATGAAGACTATTTGTTTATTATTTCATGTTATACTAGAAATATTGCAAGAGGACTGTGACTCATCGTTTGTTACAAATGTTAATGTACTTTTGCCTGTGCCTTTAGCTACCAATATTTTCTCCAGATGTCAAGATCTGCTGTGATGGGATGCCAGCATGATTGTTTCAATACAGTCACAAATTCTCACAGACGTTAGCACCACAGTGACACTGTGAAAGACTTAGTTGAGCTGTGGGATCTGGAACTGCCAGTGGGAAGAAACAAGCTGGTAAAAGCTATGACTGACTGCAAATCTTGCTGCAGACAGCTATACCCTGATCACCTTCTCCCTCCACACTTTTCCTCACATGCCTACAAAGTGTCAGATGAGACTCCGAGGTGATTAAACCAGCAATGCCCCAATGCACAAAGGAGATCTAACTATTTCATAAGCAGTTCATGCAGTCTTGTGCCTTGCCCTGAAAGAAACTAAGAGGGCCTTTAATTTGTAGCAGAGGTTTCACTCAGCTGTCCAGAGTCATGCCTGAGTCTTTGTCCTGTATAGCCACAGTTAATTTACATACCATTGACAAATATGGGCACTGTGAATTACTAGTCCCAGTGTCCATTGCCAAACTTTTTCCCTGTCAGTGTGATCTGCTGCCATGTTTACCAAATTCTCTGGCTTTGTTTTATCATTTCATACTTCTTCAACATCCTAATGATTTTGGCTGAGAATAACTTATTTTCACCAAGAAAGCTGGCCATTTTTCCTAGTCAATGCCACTCCCTTTTGACTAAAACCATCTCAGTGCCACTCACTGATGCACGGAAAGCGAGGTATCTTTGCTTACCATTTTCCCAGTTTCCTCTTTGGACAGAACTTTGCCTGTCACCACACATTTCATTTCCCCAACAGCCCCTACTGAGCTACACTACCAAAACTGCTGAAAAGCCCAAGAAATATTTTCAACTAATTTTCATCTGTCTTAACTTGCCATACCCACTATTTTATTTGGAAACACAAGGACCGCATATACTTCCAAAGGAATGATCTAATATTCTTGAAAGGAAAAGTTTGATTGAACCTGTATTCACAATGGCAATGAACCTTGGCGGTCAGTTTAAGTAGTTCCTTTTGAGAAGGTCTCATTTTATGAAGCCAACTGCTCTAATGCATCCCCCAAGCTTCTCAGTGAATTAAATTTCTTACCAGGGAGCACTTGTATGGTCATTATGGCAAAACTCATGTGTTCATCCTGTTGGCAAAGTCTCCTGTCTCAAAGTCTCTCTAAGTATGGCCCCAAGCTTTTGTTTTCTAATAAACAAATGTCATGCCTGATACTTTTTCTCCTAGTATTTTGTAGCTCAGAGACAAATCATGCACAAGCATCTCTGAGGAGACCAGCCTAAATCATCTGAGCCCTGACATGCAGAGATCCCTTACTGGGAGAGATCTTGCTGGCTGGATGACAGAAAGGTCTTGGCCCTGTGTTGATTTTCCAGGTGTGTTTATCATTTTCCTGTGAGGTTGTTTCAGAGCTCAGCAGCAGGTTGCACTTGGACATGTGTTGGGGTCCAGCTGATAGAGGCATTAGGAGAAGATGATCTTGAGTACAGGGTCAGGTCTGGTTTTGGCAAAAGTCAGCTCTTACAGGGAAAATAAAGCATATGCAACAATAATAAACACTATTGCAACGTAGTGATGGCTAGTTCAAAAAATGTAAATTCTTTCGTCAAAAGTAGAGACTTCTTTTTGCATTTTTTTAATACAGCACCATATGTATTTATTATTTTTAGTCACTTTGGCGTTGTATTGAAACTGGCATGATCAAAACTGGTTTAATTTCATAACTATCTTGTTGGTTTTATCTTATGTGGTTGTGATAATTTACAGTTAAGAATGAAGTTTGCCTTTTATTGAACGCCTGATTTTCACACTCATAGGGAGATGGTTTTCCAGAATGTCTGTCTCAGCTCCTGCCAGTGTTGAAATTTTCTAGGGGGGTTAGGAGAATCAAACTAAGAATAAGTCAATCTCTGGAATAACTCAACCTGCTCCCTTGACTCCAATAAAGGACTTAGTTCAATATTTGGCCCAGATAAATCTTTACTTTTATGTATTAATTTCCTTTAAAATCCAGGTGATCTCATATTTAACATTGAATAACAGTGGATCTCAGAAAGCTTTTCTTTTTTTTTTTTTCCAGGCTGGAGAAAGACAACTCGAAAAGGGGCAAATAAAGGGAACATTGTGGGACAGTGGAAACAGGAACACGTGGCAATATACTGGAGGTAGAAAGCTGGTTTTGCATAAAGCTATGACCTGAACCACTACATTCATGTAAGGGCATTGTAACTGAAGTATTAGCACATAAAATTTGTGACATATTGAAGAAAGGGTTTTAGAGAGGGAAAAAAACCCCTCTCTGATCTCAGTTCAACTGAGAAATGCTCATTTACATCAGTTGATTATCTTGTCCTTATTACATGTATCATTTACTATTAATTTAAAGATGTTTTCAAAAAAGACAGAACATATGTTTAAAAGTATGCAGTTAACATAAGAGAAACCTGATGAAATTTATTCCAGCCTCCTCTGAAATGTGCCGTTTTTTTATTGCAAACAGTGAAAGACTAGAGATGAACCATTAAAGGATCCAGCCAGCTCTTCACTGCCATACAATCCTTCATGCTTCATTAACCTCAATATCATTTACATAAACTGCTGAACCTTAACATGGCCTCCAATAAAATTTGCAAAAATACATGTAAAGGTCAAGATAACAAATTACCAAACTATAAAATCAATTTCTTATACAAAGGATACTTTGCCAATCATCTCAGAGTAATTCGTTTGCCAGGGGAGAAGAAAAATATGACATGAATGAAATGACCCTGTCCCTTAATTGTTCACTTACAGATTTTCACGCACTTTGTTTTTGTATCGGTGAAATGTTCTGGGTAAGCTGGCATACATTTTCTAGGTGTTGTGCAGTCTCCTTTACAACTTAACTCCATTGTTAGATCCTCTCTGATGGGAGATGCCTCTTCCTTGGTGAGAAGTGAAAGGAGGTTTTTTATGAGCAAGTACTATAAGTTGCTTGTCTTGGAATAGCACCCAGTTAGTGATATTCAAGCCAGAGTTCACCTGGTGGAAACACGTTAATGTAAATGTTTTTCAGTAACATAGCTAAAAATAAAGTCTTCCAGTTTTTTATACTGTATTGTTATCTACACAGGATCTGGGTAAAAAAAGCAGCAAGATTTCTTCATAGACAATTTACCTCTCTATATGGTTCTTACTACATTGATTTTGAAATCTAAATCCTGTCATAAGCAAATACAAAAGTAAATGTCAAGTTATCTTTAGAACTTTTCCAGAACATTCTGAGACCAGAAAAGAAAAGTGACTGTTTTTCAGGATACAGATTTTGCAAATATCAGAAGTTAAATTTTCACAAAGGTAATGACCTACTGTTTAACCCATATGTTTGTTGCTTAAAAATGTTGAAAAATAGGATTACATAATGAAATTTTAGACACCAATGCCTAGTCAGGCTGTTTATTTGAACTGATATTTTCAGACAGTTTCTTAGGGACCAGCCTCCTGTTGTTTCCTGTTTGCATGCAGTATGACTCAGTCCTCATGCCAACTTGAAGCTTTTCTACTTAATTTGGAAAGTTCAATATTAAGACTGCTCCTTTGAAAAGGCTGCATGTACCTTATATTTAACAATGCTTTCTTTATTTTTGAGTTAGCACAAAACAAACTAGTGCAAAACCAGCTGCTGCTGCTGCTGCTGAATATTCTTAAGGCATCCCTCTGTCCCCATCCAAAAGAGTTACTTCCCACTGCACAGGATCTGGGTGGTTTGGCTGGGTGGAGAGTACAGAGTCTCAAGTCATGCCCTTTCCTGCTAGGAAAAGTGCTCAATATTTTACTAAGTATACAGACCTGTCTGACTTCCAAAAGACACCTGGCTTCATCTAACCATCTCCAACTAAATACTAATGGCACAGCAGACATTCGGTCTACCTACCTCTTCTCACCCCACCACCAGGGAACCAGGATATTACTCAGAACCTTGCAAAACTCCCATATCCTACAGCGTAGAGACAGCCTGTCTTCATAACCTTACCCAGAAGTTCCCAAGCCTTACACAAACCCTTTTTCTGTATTCAGGACTTCCATAAGTACTTTGGTTCCACAGGCAAGGTTGGTGCCTAACAAAGTGAGACATCCTACTCTCATAGCTGCCTGTAAGGGTCCTCACCAAGGCCTCAGAACACCTTGTTTTCAGTGAGGTGATTGTCTTCTCCACTTCTTTCATGCTGCCAAGTGTGGCTGAAAGAAGCCAAAGGGCTGGAAACAGAGAGGACAGACTCATGAATGAGACAGACCAACAGAGTTACACAGGAAATGCTTTTTTATAGAAAGGGTCAGTTTATAGAAGACAGTTTATAAAATTATTGAAGTTAAAAACAGAGCAAGGTAAGTTGAAGTGGGCTAAGGCAGCATAAAAACATAGCTGGTTCTCTGCCTGTTTTGAAGGGAAAAATGTCAGGTTGTGGTAAGATGTGATCTATTGAAAAATGTTACGAAGGTATTTTACATGAAATTGAGTATTCATTCATTTTACAGTGAGATAATTTTTAAATTGGAGGGGGTTTTAACTTTGTAAAGTAAATAAATTTTTCCAATTAAAGAAGACAATTCTTTTATTTAAAGATTTCGCATAGTGAAATTTTTTATACCTGAGATTTGACCATCTTTATTCTGAATGCTGTGTGGCAAAATTATAGGATTTCATGGGGAAAACGCTTAGAAAAGATCTGGATTTCCAGATGTATCAAAATGGACACTTTAAAAAATTCGAAAAAAGAATTGCATATCACTACTCTGTTCCCTGGTGAGACACTGTCTTATTCTGGAAGCAATGGTCTGCTAAACTATCTTTACTGATGACAGAATTAGAGATAGTGCCCTCACAAGCCTCAGTTTTCAATCAATTAAAAAAAATCAACTTTAAATGGTTTCTCTTTTCTTTGTACTATTTACCCAACACTGTTCTGCAAAGGTACATGACACAGTCAATTATACCTGGAATTCTAAATATTTCTATTCAAGCTTCTCTAAGGGTTTTATTATTAAACAGAGTCCATAAATTTGCCATCAACAGAAGTACTGTTATCCCACAGTTTATTTATCTGTTCTAATAGCTGCCCTCAGACAGATCCTCTCTATTTCTGTTTGTCTTAGTGTCCGTCATAATTTACTTTTCTACTCTGTACGAAAGGAAGTAGGTATTTTTGTTTGGTTGGTTTTTTGGGGTTTCGGGATTTTATGGAGAAGCTAGCTCCATCATTGCACCATGAATGTATCAAGACCAAGACTTTTAAAAAAATGGGGTTTGTCTTAATATTTTCCAGTACAATATGTCTATTTTCAAAATGCTGTCTTTGGTTTTTAGCTGGAGAAAAATGTTTGCATGTGTTTCTCCTGAACAAAACTGAAAGTTCAGACTGTTAAAACTTCAAAAGCTTAGAATTCTTTTGTCTTCTTATCTGCTCTATCTTAGAGCACTATCCTGCAAATAAATTCTTCTCTTCCTTCTCCTTGTCAGCCCTCTGAGCTCTGCATTGTCACCTTGTCACCTTCTCTGACAACCAGATCTTGGAAGTGTAATATAATAATGTTTTGCTATTGGTGAGAGCTTTGCAGTCCTTGTTTAATTTCCTTCCATACAATGAGGTTGATTTTTCTTCAGATTAAACATAGGCCTTATGAGGTCTCATAAGACGAAGCATAAAAATGAGCAATCTAATTGTAAGCAAATAAAATTCAAAAGATTACACCAACATCTAATTCAGACCACATATACTTTAACCTTTTTTCCATATACCTCAGACATGTGAGTAATTAATTGTATCTCAAAATTTTAACATGACCCTTATCCAAAATCAAAGCTATTTCTCCAGTGTACTTCCTTAGTAGTTCAGATCTTGGAAAGGCAAACATGGAAATGATGAGATTGTCTCTAAATAGAGCTCATTGAACTGCTTCTGTTGCATGTGTGGCCTAAATAGCTGAGCAGGGTTTTCTGTCCATTTTGTGCTTGCAGATAATGTACACCCTAGTGAGCAGGCATGTTCAAAAATACAAAGAACATTGTCTTATTGTTGCACTGTTAATTTCATTCTTGATTAGAGTCTTGCAAAGGCTGTAAATCAGCACTAGAGATGATCAGAGCTTTCTTTCATTGCAGACATTTCACAGTGGTTTTAACTCTTCTTTAGTCTCCACGGTATGCAGGAGATAAAGATTTTTTGTTTTAATTTTCTGTATGAGAACATAATGTTCCCTCTGTGTCTATCAGCTGTTGTGATAACCAGGGATTAATTAAAGAGTCACTTGTTGCTTCTTCTTATATGCCAAATAGCTTTAATCCCTGAAGTTCCAAAGTAATAAAGACGGCAATATCATCCTGCACACATGGGACAAGAACAGTCCACCTTTGTTCTCATGTCATGTTAAACCACAGAAAATAATAAAATCATAACTTACAAACTTCCCTTGTGAGCAGTAGTGAGTATAGACATATTCTGAAGATTCTCATTCTCCATGGCTTCTCCACAGGACTCTCTGGCTATGGAGGGGAAATGCCTTACTGCAGAGAATGGCACACATCCAGCAGAAAATCTGGTCTCAGCAGCAAAACAAAGATCACTGATCAGCAATTTCCAAGCTTGTCTTGGAAAGACGTCATGCATATTTCAGCCAGCAGAAAGAATGCAAGGCTAAAAAAAAAATAATAAATAAATAAAAGCCCCCAGACCAAATTAAAAACAACAATGAAACTTAGCAAACAAACAAAGCAAACAAACAAAGAAACAAAAAAAACCCCAAACCAACCTGCTGAAAATTGTTGAAGACGTAGACTTCTGAACCTTGGATGAACAACTGACAGACTGGCAATCTGATGTTTTCACTGTGGTCATTTATGCACAGTGTGTAAATGTCTTTCCTTATCCTGCTACATGAAGCTATGACCATAAGAGGCAGGACGCCTCAGGGCATAACTGAGCTGTTTCAAGGGTTATTCTGCCTAAATTCAGATGAACACACTGGGTGGGGCTCATTTGAAATCAGATCCCAATGCATGGCATGCAGCCTCCCTGTCCTCTCTCAGTCATGGGAATAAGGGCCCAGCCAACAAGTTAGAAAGAAGCTTTGGCACTCCAGTTCCCTGATCTAGACACCTGTGTGGCTGAACCTCCATGCAGCACCTCAAAGCACAGCTAGCTGTATTTTGTTTCAGATGGAGCCTGACACTTCAAGACCCAGAATTTATTAACTTGTGGTCTGGAGACTAACAGAAAAACCCTGATGATTCAACAAATGCAAGACACTGAGCAGAAGCAAGAGGAAGAGGTTAAAATTCTGAAAACAGATCCTGTTTCCAATGGTTTAAAAGCAATTCACAAGACCCTGGAGAATCCTGTGCTCGCAGAGCTGACCTCCTTCAGGTGTGATGACACAGCATTGCAGAGTGCTGTGTAGGCAAATTTTAAGCACCAAAATGGAAATAACAGAAGGAGGAAGTAAGCTAAATAAAGGCGGATAATTTGGTGTCTGAGGTAACATTAAGCCAAGAAGTCATAAGATTTTTTCCAGTTACATAATCAGTAGCAAATCATGTTACTTAGGTTAATGGCTTTGAAAACAGTTTTGCTAATGGAGCCTTCTAAACCTCACTAGAGGAGTTACTGATGAAGATAGTTTATACAAAATACTTCCCAATATCCCCCCTCTTTTCAACTCAGGAAGAAATACTTCAAACATGACTAGACGTGGTGTGAACTGGCTTAATTTCCTGCACTATCCACTGCTCATTGTTCAAATATTTTAACATGGGGACTGACACAAAAAAATATCCCTCTCTAAAAACAGACAAGGTTTCAATAGCTGGGAAAGATGTTCATTTTGAAGACAGATAAGAACATTGTGAAATCTTCTAATCTTCCCATCTAATACAAAATCTTGCTTTAAACAGAATCATAGAAAGGGTTCCTACCTTTTGGCAAATAAATTTGTCCTAAATGCATTATACTCAAAAGGTCCTAAGCCAAATTCTCTGTACATATAAATGGCCATAGTAATTGATTGAAGAGTGGAAGTTTGGCTGCCCCTAAAATTAAATCAGTTATAAAATATAGTACCAATCATCAGCTTACATAAACCAAACCAAGGACACAATGTGGGAAGGTCTTTTAGGGTATTTCAGTCATCAATCTATATTTGTAAATTTCACTGAAACAAAAAAAAACTTGAAGAAGATTCTCAGATATTGTTTTTGAAATTTCCCTGAAGTAATTTCTGTTTACCAGAGGATGCAGCAGCATTCAGAAAAAGGCAAATTCATCCCATTCCAATTTAGTGGAGAAGCTCAGCTTTCCAGCACACGAGTGTTGTCATCCAGTCTTTTGGTAGCATGAGGGGAGTTGATGAGTTTGCTGGCCTGGGATTTATGTTTGTCTTCTCAGCAGGTAATGTATGAGACAGTCACTTCTAGATAGACCTGACCAATACTTTCTATAGAAGCATTTGTATTAATGACTTCTGAGCTCTTTCATCATCCTGCGTACCCAAAAGGAGACCTGGCAGGACAGAACATTTAGATTAAATGATGTCAGTTTGAAGAGTCAGACCAAGAGGGTTGAAACCACTGCTGCCTAAACTATTACTCTTGCAGAATGATAATATCTTATTTTTAGAACATTGAAGCATGTCTCGCCCTGGAGCTCAAGCAGCACTTTAATAGTTATTAATGGCAGCTGTCAGGTATGCATCTATTGACCAAGAATGAGTCACACTAGCCCTACTAGAAGCCCCAGTTAGCTGGAAATCTGTGGCTTTTCTTTTCTTCTTATTTTCTTTTCTTTTATTTTATCTTATTTTCTTTTATTTTCTCTTTTCCTTATTTTTCTTTTAGCAGCTCATTCTTCTGTAGCCAGTATGATAATGAAATATCAGAATGTTTATCTGCATCTGCCATTAGGACAAACAAATGAACTTGTTTTGGAGATACATGCAGGTCATCACCTGCTTTGTCAGTAAATAATACTGTTAAGGAGGCAATTTCCAACACTGTAGGTACTCACAGGTTAATTTAGAAACTACCAGCTTTTAATTAATAGTACAGCCAGCATACTGTGTGGCAAAATCTTGTGGAAAACTGCCGCAATCCAGCCGGTAGGGGCACCGGGCATCCGCTTGCCGTTCCAGGGGCTGGCCGGGCTGCTCTGAAGCGCAGGAGGGCTGGCGAAGGTCCGGCAGGGGTTCACCTAGTCCATCAATGTTACAGGCGTGCCAAGGAAGGAGAGACAAGCGGAGGGGCTTTCCCAGATTGTTTATTCCGCACCAGGATTGTGCCAGGGAAGCGCTGGCACAGCATGTTACAGTTACATTAATACCAACACAAGGGGGCGGGGGAGGGCACAAGCATCCTATGAGGTAAGGATGCAGGGTTTGAATTTGGCGGGCCTTGTACAGGATTGCAAAATACAGAGCCCTCCAGGGGGAGAAACCAGATACTGGGTTGGGGTGGGGCGGGGGGGTGGGGGAGACAGCATGGCCATGAGAAAAACCGAAACCTGGCCATAGCACACCGCAACAGAAAACCTTTCAATTTGCTAGGAAACTAGAGGAATAAATTAAAAATACTCTTCTCTTCCACTAAAGAGTGTTTTGAAGGTGTCTGTTACCAATATGATTGACATTAATTGTTAAAAGGTAATAATTTAAAATTCTATATTACTTTCTCTCACCGAATTAAATGACTTTCAGACACATTTCATTTTTGTCAGGCTGCAGTATTTGCATAGGTTTGACATCAGCTGCTGCAATTGTCTTACAGTAATTAGTATAGGCATATAATACATGCTTTCCCAGCCAAATAAGGCAACTACAAATAGCATAAAATCTGCAACAACAGTGCCTATGAGCCTTCACAATCAAGCAAAGGCTGCTGTTAAGTTTTTCTGCACTAAAGGTCTGCAAGGGCATGCAAACTGCACAGAAAATCCAGAAAATATCTGCCTGCCTGTTGAAAAAAGAGGCAGATACTGTGTCGGTCTGCATTATTCCAGAATGCAATTAAAACTCCTGGCCCTGGCTTAAAAGGTCTGTCAGAGACAAACTGCTCTGAAGAGATAATGACACTGACAGAGCTAAAAGGAAAGGTCTCAGGAGACCAAGCTGAAGCCCAGAGGGAGTAGCCTTTTGTGACTGAAGATGCTCCTGCCCATGCAGGACTTTTATAATATTGTTGTTTTCAGGTCACCATTTAGGTCATGTATTTGCAAATACCTTTGAAGTAATAAAACAGCACTTTTAGGAGTGAGAAAAATGAAGAGTGGGGGAAATGACAGTGGGGGAAAAGAGGGAGAGAGGAGACAGAGAAATATTTAAATGAGAGAGTATGAAGTCCCTTTGTTCAGTATTGTACTAACCTTAGCACAAATTCCCTACCAAGATGGTCTGATAGATTGTACATTCCTAAATATGTCATACAAGCAGAGATAAAATCTATCCACAAACCAGCACATATTCACTTATTGTATGCTAGATGATGTCCAATAAAGTGTAAACAAAGTGCACAGGCCTCTGGACATGAGTATATGCTCATCTGTCTCCTGATAAACAAGATGATGGCCTGCTCAACTTTGAATGACCAGCTCTTCTGAATGACCAGCTTGGTTTCTGCACCTGGCCTGTCCTCACCCTTGCACTGGCACTCCTTGCTATTGAGCCAGCTCCTTCTTTGAACATGGTTTAAGGCAAAGCAATCTCCCTCCAGTCTCTGCTTCTGCCCATGAAGCCAGAAGTCCCAGATGGGATTCACTTTTCCCACCTGAGAGCTTTGGAAAGCATAGGCAATTATATTATGGCTCTCCTGCTTACCAGCTTTGGTTTTGTCTATATGCATGTCCCAGTCTGTTTTAGCTAGCCAGCTGTTTTGTTTTAGCTCTCTGGAAGTTTCTTGGTATTCCACATTCAGAAATATGGCTGGTGTATGCACTTGTGGCCTCTGCCCCCTTTTTCTTCGATATTATGACAGTTAATATGAAAAGTAGTGCTTCTACCTTGGAACAGTCTTTGATGAATCACTAGTAATAACCCAACATTTAATCCTAAAAGTTGGGCTACCTGTCAAGTGTGTCTGCAAAGCAATTTTTTTAATTTCCACTGATAGTCCTCTTCTAACAGGGTCATCTCCCCCAGATCAATATCAGCTTAAATGTGATTTGGCTTTGTGATCTCTAGGGGCATTAGCTTGTCCACTTGCTGTCCTCAGGATACTCCATCTTTTTCTAACGCTTCAGCTGAGCACAAAGCAACAACAAGCTGTCCAAAGTAGGTGTTATTACTGGCTTGCCTGCTAAGCTGCATGCTGGATGGCAGCTGTGGAACATCGGCACACAGGCAATCCTATCTTCAATAACTTGTCTTTCCAATGAGTCCATGGTGGGCCATTCTCATATTTTGCAGAAAAAGTCCCTTGTCCTTGGTATATTGCTAGGTCATGTATTCTTCCTGCCATGCTGTGATTCAATTATGTTTTCCCAGGAATTTGTGTTTACAAAATTCCTCCTCTAAGTAAAGATGTGTCTGAAATGCTTTGGTAAATGAGACCATAAATTGCATTCCTTACCTCTTCATTGTGTGGGATGGTCTTCTGGTTTGTTACAAAGCTCTGTGCAGAGCATCTGCTTACAAACCCAAGAGGAAATGCTTGTTTTCCTTATGTAAATACCATTTTTTCAGTGTAGGAGAGTTTCTCCACAACATCTGTTACAGTCTTTGAAGTTCTTAATTGAGATAAATAGATGTATTTTGTTTTTAGGTTTATGAAGGCTTGAATGAGTTTTTGTGCATTTCATTATTTTTTCAGGCTCCTTTATTCTGTTTGTGATTTACAGACAGGTAACTGCTTCTTCTATTAATTTATATTGCCATGTTTTTGGGTCATTTATTTGTTTATTTTTATAATAGTCTCCAACCTGGGCACATAGGTCTGATCCTCTTCTTAAGCATATATCTGAGGTATCCTGTAAGAGTTTCAAAGAGCAGGGTTGCAATATTTCCTAGACAATGGTAATTAAACACTTATTCCTTATCTGAATTAGGAATTCCTGATTTCTTACTTCCATATAGTGAATGAAGGAATAAAATTCTAAAAAATCAGGACATCAAATTTGAGGAAAAGTCAGCAATCCTGTTAAAACTTAAAAAAGAAAATACATATTTCAGAATAATGCTTTTTGATAAGAAAACATGGAGAAAGTAAAAGAATATGCTTCAATACAAGAGAGCTGGGAATTTAAATTATCTTGAAAATTTAATAGATGAGAACAACTTTTGCTTCAAAGCTGAAAGAAGGTAACGGTTCTTTTCCATGACATTTGATTTTCCAGATCCTTTCCATGACAATATTCGATTTTCCAGATCTTTTCATTCCAGGGTTGAATCTTTGTAGTGCTTGTGAGTTTTCAAAGTGATTAGAGTGTCAAGTAAATTCTGATGACCCTGGCTGGGAGCCTTTGCTTCTTTCCTTCAGGGCTGAGCATCTCCTGGTACTTCTCTCTGAAATGGACAGAGTGAAGGTAAAGCCTCAACCTACAATGATTGCAGCACTAAAAATGTGAATCTCTTGCTCTGGTCATTTCTGAGTTGAGAATCCGACTAAAAAAATTTTCTGTTAAAAGCATCCTTTTTAACTCTTATACTTTTGTGAACTGTTTTGGCCTCAGCACAGTGAAATCATATGAAAAATGTTTCAATCAATTCTTTTCAGGAACATTACGATGTAGATTTTAATTATAAATGTTCTTTTTCTGCTCCCTGTAGTCCTAGCACTTCTTGAAATTACTTGTATTTTATTCATGTTTTTATTGTTAGAATGCATTCCAGGCTGAAAAACATCTTTTTAAAGAAAAACAAAATAAATAAGGAGAAACGGCTGCTCTTTGTTTAATGTATTTTACATAATAATGGTTGGCATCTTTCAAAATAAAAATAAAATACTGGCATTTTTCATACACACAGAATTACAGGAAGAATGCAAGGCAACTTGGTGGATAGGCTCAAATTTTTTAAATAAAATAAGAGTTACCCTTTTTCTTTTGTTTTTACAGGTAGAGGAGCACAATAAATCAAAAAAAATGTTTGACAATTATAAGTATTTCTAGCAGCAACTCCATTATTATGAAAGCCATTGCATTTTTTCTTTGTTGTCAGTGTTTCTGTTGTGATTTTATATATATCAATAGCTATCCTTTGAGTAGGACAGGAAACATTAGTCCACTTTGTATTGTGCACTTAAATATGCATATGTGAACATATGTATATATCTGCCATAGTTTGGGTAATATTAATCTATGTGCTCACCTACACTTATTCTTATACGTTTATAATAGATATGTATACTTAGAATCTGCCCTGCATACACAAAGGTATATTTATGTAATTATACCTCCAAACAAGACACAAAAACCCAAAAGTCATTTTTTAATGACTGTGAAAAAGACAATAAGCAAGATGTAGCTATTAATATCATTTATTTAAGACATATATAACCCCTTCCTATAAAACCTCACTGCTGAGCAAGAATTTCAGGACATAAGTTCAATATTAAACAGAGTTTGGTATGATGATGATGAGAGGAATGGAGCACCTCTTCTGTAGAGACAGAATGAGAGAGCTGAGGTTGTTCAGCCTGAAGAAGGCTCTGGGGAGACCTTACAGCACCTTCCAGTACCTAAAGAGGGCCTGCAAGAGAGCTGGAGAGGGACTTTTCACAAGGGCATGTAGCCCTTTACAAAGGGCTTTAAGCTGAAAGAGAGTAG
>VYZT01009607.1:0-12631 GCA_013400735.1 Pomatostomus ruficeps | reverse complement strand
TCTTTTCTGTGATCTCTTTCTGTCTAATTTCTCTATGATTTATCTGTTTGGATTAGACAGTAAAATATCCTAATGATGACATGAATTAGAATAAAAGCCTCAGGTTGCCTTGGAAGGAAAGTTTTTTGCTAAAAACTTAGAGTGAATGGCTAGAACTATGAAGAAATGCTTAGCTATTGTGTGCAGATTATAAGATAAATTCCTTTATGAAAAAAATTGCAAGTATTATTCTAAGTCGAAAAATATGAAACAAGAGTGAATAATCAGAAGAAGGTTTTTCATTTGGTGTTTGTTGCATGACTTTTCTTTGGGTTGATCATTGCATCTGGTTAAGAGATCATGTGCAATGTGATATGTATAGTCAAGCTTCTGAGTCTCTAGGACAAAGAAAAGTTTTTTGAGTGTAGGACTGTAGAAACACTGAAACCACCTCACAGAAGGGCAGTGAGATCTAGAGCAGGGCCTCATGGTTGGAGAGCTACTCTGTTTCACTGGTGCATCATGACAAAATCTACCAGAGGTCCTTGTAAAGTGGACTTTTCAGATTAAGTTAGAACAAGGGTTGTGCTGATTGCATTGTGATGAACTTCATGCATGCTTATATGTTAGGAAAAAAGAGTCAATTCTTTCATGCCAGTAAAGTAGCCCAAGCATTTAAAGTAGGAAATACTTTCTGAAGGAATATGACTGCAGGCTATCATTTTGTGGATGGACATTGAATGGTTGCATAAATGCTTGTTTTTGTAATTTAATGCTACATGGCTGCTTTTAAAATTTCATCATAATAATACATACTGGGTTGTTCTGAGAAAAAAAGAAATTCATACACAGCTACAGCAGTCTGATTAGGAGACCACATTAACACGGTAATTTAGAGACAGACCAGAAGGCTGATCTGCTGAAAGACATCTTTTTAATTAAATCAACTTGATTATAAATAGGTGTAATATTGCATCTGTAAAGTAGACCTCAAAACTAGAAAAGAGAAATAAGGTAAGGATTAAATACTCCATTTGGAGCCAGGAATGTGGTGTGTCTCAGCAGAATCATTACACCTTCTCTACAGAAACCTGCAAAACATTTAAAACATGTTCACTTTGTGAAGAGCAATAGAATCATGTTGTAAATCCACCACGAAACTCTGTTTTGGCTTATGAATATAGTACTATGAGTGGGGAAAACTCCTAACTCACTAATATGGTCACAACTTTTCCACTTTCTTTGGGTAAAGAAAGCCATTCAAATCCATGTTTCTTTGTAATGTTTTAAGATGATTTTTTTTTTATAGTATGGGATGGGCTCAAGCCCATAGACAAGAGGGTACCTCAACTTCAGTCTGAAAGTGAACAGTAAGTGCCACAGTACTAGTAATGTAGCACCTGGTTCCATACCAAAAACTTCGAGGAGATTTGAAATCATCAGCATGGCCACAGACCACTAAAAGAATGTCCTAACAGTGCTAATTAAGACTACATTTCGTCTAAACACTGTTGGGCTGTGTGCCAAATTTAACTTGCCCTCGGGTCAGGAAAAAATAACTAACTTCTTTTGAAGATGAATCATTCTGAGGAGAAATTTTACTGATAGTCAAGACCTTCATTACCTGGAGATCAGTTCATTTAGTCTTAAGATTTATGAGAACAATCTCTTCTACCATTGTGCCCAAGCTGGATGTCACATGATCAAATGCATGTGTGACTGTCACTAACGATATTTTAAAAAAATGAGATGACTCCTAAGCTAAAGATTTTGAAAGCAAATGCTTACATATTTTTCAGCTCAGTGTTTCTCCATTTACTTACAACACTTCTGTTCTATTAGAATTCTACTGTCAGAAGGAATTGAATGAATAGTGAGAGGTCTTTCTGTGCACTATATCGAATCAAAATTAAGCTGTCTAATAATAGTTAAAAGCTGAAAGGTGATATAAGTGAAAGCTCCCAATAATTGTCCTATCACTTTTAATTGGTTTCCAGAATCCAAAAATTCACACTGAGCAGTACAGAAAAAGAGCCCCAGCACTTATTTTGTTTCAAGGATATCCAGCACCAGTGAAATTAGTTGGGATTTGTAGATTTACCATTGTGCCAGCCTTTAAAATAGCAGAGATTTGGAAAATTAATTTTTATCCTGAAGAACAAACTGATTTCATTTTTATCAATAAAATATACAACTTTTTAGTAAAGAAAACAATATTAAATGGACGGTTGGGCTAAAGTCTTTTCAGTAATGGAGAGAATGATATAATCATGAGAGAAGGCAGCTTCATTACAGTGTCAGCATTTAATGACTGGTCAATTTGATATACTGTCAAGCTCCTCTGAAAAAGATTAAAACCTGCTGAATAGGTGAATTTTTTGCTATTAAAAAACCCCATATATTTCCTTAGTATTTTAGGATGGACCTGTCCTATATGACCAGCCACAATGTTTTCTTAGATCAAAACCACAATCCTTCCGTGTTTAAATTGTTCCATACTTCTCAGAGATATGCTAACTCGTAAAACAAGAAGAAGCATAAGTGTAAGCAAAATGTGCATGTAGTGACACACCTGATTACATGTGCCTCTGAAAAACTACATGCCAAATGACTAGACTTACTGCAAAAACAGCTCTGGTGACAAATATAAATTATTTAGCTTTCTACAGAAGACTTTTTAATCTCTTTTTGACAATGTAACTCAAATGAAAGTGTGAGAATTGTGGACTACCGGAAGAATATCACAGCTTAAAATCATAATTAAATTGTAATTTATCTTGGAGAATTAATTTTATACTTCTGCAGATATAACAAAAGAAATAATGTAACGAAAACCACGATGATTCACAGTGTTTCAGTGGTGTACAGCAAAGTGAGTCATTAGAAACTGAAACTTTGTTCAAATTAATCAAATTTAGGTGAAGTTTTAGCACATTTCATTAAAAATCCTTAACCTGGCGTGTTTTACATAGTTCTAGATATCACTATGTATTAATAGATTTAGATTTTTTGTAGTTGATTTTGTATATTAGATCTATGTAACCTGTGAAATCAAATGGCAACACAAGCACAATTTAGTATAGATTTTCTTCGGTACTACTAGTAATACAGCATAAGGACTCAGAAGCTGAGTGAATGTATGAGCTAATGCAGCCAAATGGAGTTGCACTTTAATAATGTTTACAAAATAACTTGTACTTAAGTTTTGGCTGAACATGCTTCCAATGACATTTTTTTATGCGTGTGTGTGTGTGTGTGTGTGTATGTGTCTATAAAGCAGTGATAATAATCCAAAAATCAAGTATTACAACCAATTTTTCAAGTCTTGCAGATAGGAGACATAATCTCAAAGTGACTCCAGTAATGATTTCTATTAAAAGGTTTCACATTAAAATAGTTTGCATAATGTAAACCAGATTGGCTTGGCTGAAGCCTGATTTTCAAGCCATTCTAGAGAGCTATTGTTAACAGAAATGATCACTTTGTTAAGCTAATGGCAATTGTATGCAAGTTCTGGAGTATGCCACAGACTTACTATTTGTGGTAAAATTGTGGCAACTTTCTTAACAAGACTGATGGAAAGTTGCCAGTAGCAGGAATTGCTGGTAACCTCAAAACTGCCGCTGTGGTTACCCTCTCAGATTACTGAGAAATTATAACAGACTTTGTAAGAAAATTTTATCTTATTATATTGAGAGAGAAAGTGAGAGAATGGACACTAAGTGCAGAGGCAAAGAAAAATACCAGTATTGAGTAGTCCTCTTTCAACTTGGTGAAGACAAAACGGCAGCCATCTTAAAGGCTGTCAGGCTTATTAATTATAACTAATTTTAAACTGCTGCTTTGATCTCTTATCAGAAGATTGTAAACCAGCGTCCTTTCAAAGAAGCTGGAATGATGTTTGGCACGTTGTAAGGATGCAGCTGATGACTATGGCTGAGCTTTCAAAAGCCTTCATCAGTCAGGAGGCTCTCCTCAATGCCCTCTTGTGTCCTGACCCTCCATGGGTAGCTCTGCTACAGTCAGCTATGTGCAGGGATTTTGGGATGTTCAGTGTCTGAGCTGGCTGATGACAAACTGGAATAGAAACCTGGAACAGTGAGGAACAGTTGTAAACTCTCCATCCAGTCCTATGCATTTGAATAGTGCCACTGCAGTCACAGCAAGCTCAGCTCTGACTGCCTCTAAAGGACTTCACTGCAGTCTTGAAAAGACCGACTTTAGCAGTGGTTCGGGTTCATGTTTTCTATCAAACCTGGCCAATCTCCTGGATCTCAGTTGTCTTCAGGCTTTTACTTGAATGTCATGAATAAGGTTTCACGAGTATAAGAGATTTGACTGAGAGCACTGAACGTAAATCTAATAGAGCCTTGAAATAACTGGTTTACTGAGGAACGAATGCCAAGTGACTTGGAGAGAGAATGAGCATAAGAAAACCAAGAAAAACAAACAATTAACAGTGTTTATATTAGATTACACACATCAGCTTCATTTTCTAATAATATGTTCAACATTTAACCCCACCTTTTCTTTGTATAGCAGTTACCTTTAAGGGTGGCATCCATGAAATTCTTTAAATAAAGATATCAAAGTTTTCTTTATTAAATATTTTAAATTCATATGTTTGATTTAATTTCACACATGGCTGAAGCTAATTTTTACTGTGATTCCAAAAAATGGAGGTGGCCTATTTTTGTAACACTGGTGTGTCTTCTACAGGAAAAATTTGCAAATTTGGAATGTCTTGGTACAACAATACAAAACTATGGAAAGCCTAGAGTTTAGTATACATATAGCATCATTTGCAGTATGAGTACAGGAAGAAACCAGCAGAAATACTTGAAGAGGTGAGTCTGGGTGAACTCCCAAGAGGACATCTCTGCTTGCATGTTGGGAACTGGTAAAAATGTAGTTTCTGAGATGTCTTGCACGGAAAGATATGTGAAATAGTATTTCTTACTACCAGCCAGTTTGAACAGATGATTAGGTCAAAAGATTTGTCTGATATAGAGATTTAGTCAAATGTTTCCAGAAGCTTAATTTAGTAATAGTTAATGTCTCAGGAGCTGTGTTGAACAGTAATAGCTGGATTCATAGTATCAGGACTTGGTTTGCCTACCTACTGTAAAATCAGGTATGGACCTTGATGTTTCTTGTATACATTTATATGGTGTTCATAGAAATTCATAATTTCTTGACAATACCATAAAGTTTGATGCCAATAGCTAATACAAATCTACTCTCTTTCAATTCTTTTAGATCTTCTAGAGTAGAAATCTACCTTCTAGTTCTACTAGAACAATGTTACCACATTAAATCTTCTGTGAAAGTCATTGTTTGAACTTGTTTCTCAAGGAGTTAATGTGATGATATTTCATTGGACAATAACTAAAGACAGGTATTTTTGTGAAAGTATACAGATTTGTTAGAACTTACATTTGGTCTATAAGAATTCACTCAGTCCATTACTTGATTCTTCATCTCAATGGCCAAAATGGAAACTAACGTTTTCTGGTTTCAGAATTTTTACCTCTTGTTGCTCTTTTTCTTACTTTACAACTGAGAAGGAGAGTATGGAGATGCTTTTTCTTTGAGTCAGAACAGGAATGTTAAAACAAGGCTGTGTACCCCCTAACCACTCAGATACTGGGAATTCTGGGGTGGTTTGAAGCAAATAAACTTTCATGGGGACAGAAAGGACAAGTCAGAATGACTTGTTCAAAGGTGAATGAGTGCCCTCTCCAGGAAGACAGGATGTTCAAAATGCTCCTCATATGCAAACAGAGGGCCCAAACTATGGGGTATATATGCCATCATTTTCTTCTCTGGCTGATTTGCTTTTTGTTGGTGGGTTGTTTTGTGGTTTGTTTTTTGGTTTTTTGTTTGTTTGTTTGTTTGTTTTTAATGCAATATTTTAATGTGCTTTTTGAATCTAATCCAGAAAAACGAAACACTTATTTTTGGAAATGTTTTGAAATTTCTGCATTTCTTTCTTATTAATCAGAAACTTTTTTCCCTGTCCTGAATTTAGCTATAATTTACAAACATCTTTAGGTCAAAAAGAACTACCATTTTTGGTGAATAAAAGCAATGTAGAAGTACATGAGTCCTTCCCAATCATCCCCACAGCCTCACAAAGATGGTCCAGCCATATCGTGTATCCTTGCCGTATAGCATGCCTGCTGCAATACAAGCAAGTGGTATCTGACTCTGGCTAGAAAAAAAAGAAGAGTTCTTTGCACATTTCAGATATTCAGGTGAGATTACCGGCTCTTTGCTCTGCAGGGTCTCTGGGATAGGTCCTCATTCAAGAGGTTTTTAATGTCAATGAGAATCATAAACTATCTTAAGACAGCTGAAACCTTTCTACTGGGCCTGAAATGCCATCAAAAGAGCAGGTAAGTGGGACAGGGCTTAATTTTCTCTGACTCTGAGTGACTCAAAACTACTTTACTTCCTTGTGTGGTGGTCTGTTTGTGAGACAGGCAACAACCTGCAATTTGTCTTGCACTGGGAATCTTAAAGAGGCTTAACAAGCATTTGACTTGCTTTGACAGTCCTGTGGGGAAAAGACCACTGAAGGAGGTATGGATGTTGTGATTTTTTCCACTCATTTTGTGAACACAGAGGGTATGAATGCTACAAGGGTGTCTGCAAATCACACAAAATGAGGAGCCATCAAACCTCTTCCATGGAAGGGCTGGGCTCTAGCTCTGCCAGAGGCTCTCATAAGTGGGGGCAAGTCCATGACCCTGAGTTCTTAGTCCTGTGCCTGCAGCTGCTCCAAGGAGGACAAGCTTTTTCAGACCTTCAAGCATCATGGCTTCTTCCAAATGCCTGTTTCTGATTCAGCTGAGCTGCTGGAAGAGACCTCTCTTTTTCAGGATAAAAGCAGCTGTGGTGTTGATTCCTCTGTGGGAACAGTGGCAGGATGGGCAGAGCTAACCCTCAGGGCTTGCACCCGGCTGTACTGCAGCTTACCAGATCAGCTTACCAGTTTGAATATGCATTGCTCAAAGCCTCACTGTAGACAGATTTTTCCCTTTATTTTTGTGAAAATTTGTTTTAAAATGTATTTCCGCTCAAGTTAAGACTATGTCTGCCAAGTTTTGCCCAGAAAACATTTTTGCAGCCAAGTTATAAACCCCTCCAAGTAAGGGTACACAGAGTAGCAATGAAGAGAGCCTAAAGCATAATGGCACCAGTTAGCTCCTTGAGAATGCCACCTTTATGATCTGTTATCTTCCTTTGCCAGCTTCAGTTTGACATTTCATGAGAGCTGGGCTGGGCAATTCATTTTAAGCTTAGTTTTGGACTTAATTATTGAAATAGGACAGTAAAGTTCTCAAACATGCTGTATGTTCTTGGAAAACATTGCAGAAAGACAAATATTTCACTTGGATTGAAAGGAGATATAAATCTCACATAGAATGCCTGTCAGCAAATTTAGCTAATATGCTAATTGTCTGAGGAGTGGACTGATGGGATATCCTATCTTAAGACATTAATGTGGAAAAATCTGTATCTGTCTTATACTGTGAATGTCAAGTTAGTAAGAATCATATACCCACTGAAATGTTTGTCTAAATGCAGAAATAGTTTTGGTATTTATTTATTTATTTTTAAAGCACTGATTTATTATCTATATCTGTTAGTTTGGCCACAGAGTGTTCAGAAACCAACTCCTGACTGGGATTAGCATGGGCACCATTAAATATTTTTGAGCATATTGTTTTAATTGTTGATAGCTTGCTAGCAGCAGCAGTATTTATCTAGAGATTAGAAGGCCAGTACTAAGGCATGGAGAATTCTACAGTCCTGTTTCCATGGATTATACAAATGCATCCCAAGGGATGTAATGATCAGTGCTTAATAAGTCCCTGCTGATGGAGCTGGAAGTAAGGACTCCACGAAAGGCTGCGGGATAGGCAGCATGTGCAGGTTGGCTCCAAGGAGATGCTCTTACTCTTCCTGGGTACACCCAGCCTGTTTCCAGCCAGACAGCTGCTGCTTCCTGGGCACTGCAGAACTGGCTGTCTTTTCACTCTCAAGAACCCACCTGAGATACACCTAAACAGAACATGACTGACCTTCAAACCATGTGCAAGGGAACACCAGGGCCCACAACAGACCCTGCTGAATGTGTGTCTCTCAGGAGGCCACTTAAAGAGAGGTTAGGGCAACACAAACTATAAAAGATGCATTTTTTAACTTCTGTAGTGGTGTCAGCATGGCACTCACCAGGGACTGGGGAAAAGATGGCTGGGAGCTGAAGAGCTAGCTATCCTGTTAGCAGTGTGCCATGTTTTTTAGTCACTTCATGTCCACTTTCACAGAATCACAGAAAATTCTGAGTTGGAAGGGCCCCACAAGGATCATTGAATTCAACTCTAAAGTGAGTGGCCCATACAGGGATCTAACCCACAACCTTGGTGTTATTAGCACCATGCTCAATCAACTAAGCTAAGGCATTCTGGCTAAAATTTCAAAGTTTTAAACTTTTCAAGATAGTCAACACAAAATATGGAAAGAATATCATGTCACTAGCATGTCCAGTACTTCAGGAGCAAAGGTATCTTGTGTTGCAGAAGTTCCCAGAAGATGCTTTTTTAGCTTCTCTTCCCCTTCAAGTACTGTGCACCTAACACTGGAGAATAAATGCCCAGGATCAGTGTGCTATCCTTGTACACTTCTTATAGGTAGTTGTATTTTTGCTGTGGTTTCTTCTGATGGAGATAAGTCCGCATACAAAGCTCAGATTTCTCCCAAAGTGTTGTGGAGATGACCACTTAGGGGGATGGTGTTCAGAGCTTATAAGCAGTGCAAAAGGGAAGGTAATCTAAACATTAGAGAGGTACAATTCTCATTTTCTGTGAGGTTTTTAGGTCACTGGTGCCAAACAAACACGGCCAAAGTCTACTCTCTTTGCCCTTGTTCAGTCCCACTGATTTTACAGCAGTAATTTCCAAACTGAAATCATTCAAAGTAACCATTCCTCTTGCTGGCTTCAGTATCACTGTGTTAGCTTCTCTTAAACTTTTTTTTTCCTTGAAAACTGACTGCACACCTGAAGAAGAACCTGGAAATAAAATGTGGGAAGTCTAGTAGCTATAGAATAATTACTGTACTGGATATTTTGCACAGCTGTGATTTAGTTATTGACTGGACAATTCCTTGTAAAATCCATTTTAATAATGGGGGAGAAAGGGTTATCTCTAGTACAATCGACTACTTTTTTTGGCTCTGTGGACATGATAATTAGCTATAGTAATAGTACTATCATGGGGTTTTTCCATAGCTCCATGAAATTTTAAGAATTTATCCATCTCTGAGAAAGAAATCCCTTATCTGATCAATTTACTTAATGTTTCTAAACTTAAGAAATTTTCTTGAAGTCAGGAGGTTTTTGTCTGAGGATATACAGAACATATTATCAATTGTTTTTACATTTATAAAACATAAAAGTTTTCAGAGTACTTTTTCCATAGTACAACGGTTTCTCTACTTCAGTGAGAAACAGAAAACTCTACATCTGAGAAACAGACACCTTTCCCAAGACACTGCTGTGACCATTTTTGTGTTAGATTGGCGGAGAAATAGGAGGACGCATTTCCTTTAACTGTGGTGGAGTCAACTTAGGTTGTGTCATGTATGAGTACTTTCAATATAGAAAGATAATACATTCTGAAAGTTTTAGATTTTGTTTTGTTTTTGTGAAGAAAGCAATATAGGGTTGTATATGAGACTTGCAGCCTAATTAGAATTTGTATTAAAATAAATTAAAATAAATGTAGATGTCCTGCAGGACTGCCATGTGCATTGTATCTGTTTCTTCTAAGTAGCCACCACAACTACCAGAGCAGACAGTAGATGTCAAATCCTTTTGTTGCTGCTTTTCTTTCCAGAACTATAATAGCAATGCGGAAACAGCACATGGTTTTTCTAAAGTTATATTAGATATATCTGATCTTCATATTTGCAGTAATCTGACTTTGGCAGGCTTTTTAAAGATGGGTTAGAGAGTATTACATTAGACAGTGGTGCTAGGCAGCCAAACTTATGACATTTTGCAGTTCCAGAAGAGAAAGTTCAACACAGCCAAGATCTGAACAGAACAGATATTGTATATTAAAACAGGCTGGAAAACCTAAGAAAGAAACACCCAAATGTTGCCCAACTAAGCGATTGCTTTGGCAGCTTGCATGGAGCTGAAGATCTAAATCAGATATGCAGAAAATGGGGAGATTGTAATCCCTTTAATAAGGAAAGTTTGCCCTGTGGGGGGCTACTCCTCCCAACATGCAACTGCAAAATGTCATAGATCGCAGCCGCCCTTAAGCATCACGGCTGAAAAGCATGCAAAATTGCTTTGACACAAATAATCCTGTATACAAAGTGGAGACCATTGCCTCAGATGCTACTGGAAAACAAATCTCCTGTCCCTGTCCAAAAGAGATGGCAGACATGTGAAATTACGCTGACAAATATTTTCGTCTAGTTGCACACCATTTATAAAGCTGTTTTGAACTCGTTGTTATTTGAGCTGTGATTCTCTGTAGGAGAAATATATTGCAAAGGTACTGGCATTAGTCAGTAGAGAAAGTAATTTTTATTTTTGGCAGGGAGACCATTGCAGAAAATGGCATATTATAAAAACAAAGACAAATAAAGGAAATGGGCAACAGCTACACCTTAAAATGGAAAATAGGCAACATTTCTAAATAATAAACTGAAAATTAAGGGATGATTCAACAAATGCAAAATATTTAGGAGTTCAGCTTTTCAAATTAAATTAAAATCTGTCAAAAATGCAAGAAAACTTTGATCTATATTTCATCCTTTGGCTGAAATACTGTGCTGATGTCACCTTTCCAGATAATTGCAGGGACAAACACTGACTTCATGTAGTTAGCGATATCTCATGCAGTGATAGGCTTCTCTAGATGTCTGTCTGCAAACACACCTTTCTAGGGGAAGAGATTGTAACTCCACTTTGATACTGTAAATAAGTTTCCCAATTGCTGTTTAGCTGTTTGTCATCAAGTGACTGAATGCACATACATATTCCCAGATAAAATCTGTAGTGAGGCTGAGAACATACGTAGCAGTGATTTGGCATGAAATCCTTTTATGAGGCTGTTGTGGTATTCCTAAAACAAATATTGTAAGATCAGAAAATCTTATAAACATAAGATTAAAAAAACCAAAATAGAAACGTATGTATTTTCACATGAAAAGCCACCAAACAACCTTACCTCTGCCTCCATGTAATATGATGTATTAGGTATGTAAAAGGCATCTTATTAATTATAATCTGATCAAAGACCAGAGGAAAGGGTTCTAATTCTTTCCTTCCTGTGTGTCTGGAAAATTAAGTTTGCCCTTCTAGGTGTCCTCACATAAAATAGACACAGTCATATTAATTTTAACCCACTTCTGTAAACTGATTGAGGTAATAATGATATTTTCCTTAATTAATTCTTACAATAGCTCTAAAGTATGGCACATTTTTTTCACAAAAGAAAGAAAGAAAGAAAAAGCAACACAGCTTTAGTTAGACTCCAGAGCTTCTTTTTGCTGAAGAGCTTCTTTTAAATGTTTGTATTGCCACCTCATAAGAGAGCGTTAGAGAAGAATTTGTAGCAGAAGGTTGCAATGTCTAATTTCATATTATTTGACATGCAGTGCTTTTGACTCCTTTATCAGGTATTTATTTACTCTTTTAGGCTTCATTGAAGAAGGCAGCAATCAGCAGGTTTGGCTTCAGGTTGGAGTGTTGCCAACATTTCTAGAGTCAGTTCCATTCCCCTTGCATGGTCCCCTGTGCACCCACACATCTCCCTGCTTCCCCTGGCAGGTTTTCCCCATTTCTGCACTCCAGCTTCTGCCAGCCTTTCCGAGCAAAGCTGACTGAAGATTGCTTCCTTTGCTCACTGCTTCGCTAGCACATGGAGGGAAGCTGCGGCCAGGGTTAAAAGAAACCCTTGGAACAGGTTTCCAAGGAAAGGGGGGGAAAGCCTCCCTCTGCTGAAATGGCTGCCAGCTGAGGAATTTCCTGAGGAATGACAAGGACAGCCATTGCAGCAGCTCCTCAGATATTGCCTCTACCAGCAACACTGCCAGCCCTGTTGGTGAGGGAAGTTCACAGGGGCTGCTCCGTGACTGAAGCTGCTTTGGCCACCAGTGCTATGCTGGGTTTATTTTCAGAAAATTGACTCTATGGTCAGGCAACTTTTATAACTGTCAAGAAACAGGCCACAGACTGAGCCTTTAGTCACCAAACCTTTCCATCTGAGAAAAACAGTCACCCTGAGCCATCATACAGCAGGTCCTGTGGTGCTGAGTGCTTGTTGTCCTCCTGAGTTTTGCTGATGTTCCTGGGTGGTAAGAAGGATTTTCCAAATACTAAAACGGAAAACTGATCTTCAAAATGTCATTTTTAAGTTATCTGATCTATAATTATGCCTTTCTTTTTGAATTCAGGAACTGGTCAGCCTTTCTCTGTGTGGACATTATATGAGCAAAAGCACTGAGCAGCCACCTCAGGCAGAGCAGACATACTCAAGCCAGCCAAACACAAGGGGAGACATTCCATTGTGCGATTTGTGGTGTCCGTATGATGAATTCGGTGGACGATTGGGACAAACGGAGA
>VYZT01009601.1:798-29428 GCA_013400735.1 Pomatostomus ruficeps | reverse complement strand
GAGATACAGTTTCCAACAAACAGACTGGGCATACGATGTCCTGTTCTACGTTTCTCTTCTAGCAGTCACTGTTCATAAAAAGCTCTTTATAAAGCAGCAGAGGAATACAAAATTATTGGAGGCATGCTAATTCAGTGTCCACCTAGAAAGATAACTCTCATATACCCTACATGTGCTTCTCATTTTGAGGTATGTTTCAGCTGTAAATAAAATTTTAAAAAATTAACGGAGAGTATTTGTGGAAAAGCAATTTTTTAAAGATCTAAATAAAATGTCATCTTTCTGCACTCCTCCTACACCCCCTGCCACTAATAAAAGTAGAGACAACATAGCAAGAAATTGGATTGCTGACCCTGCTCCCTTTGATGTCAGTGACTAAATTCCCATTAATTTCTACAGAAGTAGGTTCAGATTTTTAATTTGCATTGTCCATTTCACAGTGGAATGTATATATTTTCTCAGCAGCACACCTTTGTGCTGCCAAAACCCACTGAGACGCTTTGCACTGACATTTAACAGAGCAGGTTAAGCTTTGTTAACAGTTAGCTAAACATACAGACTGGCTGCTTTTCAAATGCTAAATTTTGAGACTTTCCCTCTTTTCTCTTCTACTCTGGTCAAATACCTGACATTCTCTGGGTATTCTTGGCAAAACAGATAAGATCTTAAAGCATATTGTGTGTATTGATTGAGCCCTCAAATAATCAGGAGTGGCCTTCACCTTTCTAATATCATGTCTTTGTAGAGTTCATGACCTTGTCTATACGCAAATGTTATATAAGTGACTCAAACCTGGATCAATCACTTTAAAGCAGTGCAAAATCTACCATTAAGTGCATTTGGCCAAGTTTAAGTTTCCCTTCAACTGATTTAGGCTGTGCCCCTCTGTAAACTCAGCCAAGCAACTACAAGAGATGAATTGGCTGAAGTTCATCATGTTAAACCACTGTAACTTTTCTTGCACAGTTAACTGCTAAAAATAAAATTTCAGCCAAAATAGGAACTTCTTTGAGAGACCGCAACTCATGAATACAGCAAAATCATAGACTTGTTTAGGCTGGAAAAAACCTTTAGGATGATTGAGTCTAACTCTTAACCAGCACTGTCAAGTCCACCACTAAACCATGTCCCTAAGCGTGGTAGCTACACACTTTCAAAACTTTCAAATATCTTTCAAATATCTCCAGGGATGTTGACACAACCACTTCCCTGTTCAGCCTGTTCCAACGCATGACAACCCTCAGTCAAGAACTTTTTCCTTATATCTAATGTCTGAGGTGTATTTCTATCCTTATCTCAGGTTTCTTTTACTAGGAATGCCCTTTAGGGGCCCAGAAGGAGAGTAGGTTCTTTGGATGTTCAACTCTTCTTGGCTCCATCAATTTGATCACAGAGCTTCCCGGAGTCCCTGAAAGTCCAGGTGCTATGAGATGGGCTCTTGGGACCTTGCCAAGGGGAGCTGGCTCAACTTCTGTCCTTCCTGCAGCAATTAAACACCGCGAATCAAAGCTGCTCTTGGGGTGCTGCCATCTACAATGGATTCATAACAGAGTCCAGGTAAAAATCCCACAAGCACTGGAATAAAAAAGAAGGAAATGGCTTCCAGCTTGTGCTCAGGGTGCATATGCTAGAAACGTTAATGGCTGGGAGATGAAACACTCATTGTGCTCTGAAGAGCAACAATTATATTACATTAGACAGTCACAGAATAATGGAAAAAACCATCAGATCTGTTACACAAGGACTGAAATCCATATATCCCACTCTGAACTGAAACCAAACAAGGAAAAAAACCTGTTTCATGTAGGTTTAAGAGGTGAACTTTGAGTTCTGCCTTTTATACCAAAGTAAGTCTGTAAAGGATGGGGGTGCCAAAGGCCAAAGTTCTGATGGGATTTTTGGAGAAGAGGAACAGAAATGCAGCACAGGAAGCACAGATGATGTACACAATTACTTTTACCAGGTCCAACTCCAAATAATTCATACAACTGCAGTCCACTGGAAGCCATTAATACCTTCCTAAAGCACTTCCCAAGCAAGTTTTCCAACCCCTCGAGCAGTTGCTTGGACTAGCATCTTGGAAAACATATCTCAGTTTATTTTGATGGGGGAATGTTTTCCCTCAGTCATAAATGTCTCAATAATCTTTTGTGAATGGCTGAGGTTATTGAAACCTCCTGCACTGCAGGAATATATTCCTTCCTCTAACAGACAGCCTTGTTTTCTGAAGGCTTATTGGAAAATAAAGATCTTATATAAAATGCACTTCAGACCATTTAACTTTTCTATCTCCTTTTATAATCCAATGAATTTTATTAATTTTAATAATCTCTTTATGGGCTCAAAGATTGTAGGGCTGAGATTAAAATGCAGTACATATGAATCTGAGTTCATAAAAGAAATTAAGTCTCTTCTTGCTTATAAGGTTGCAGTTACCTGATTCAACCAATGCAGCTGAGAAATGGGATGTGAGTAAACTACCTGCTAACTGATTTTTATTCTTCTGTGTCTACACAAATCAAGTAGAGATGGTTTAGCTACTATCTAAATTAGGATTGATAAACCTGACACATATCTGCAAGGAATCCTTTCTAGAGATATTAAACTTGCAGCCCATATCAGTATTTTTGTAGCACTATCAGTCAATGTGATCAGTGACAAAGATTAGCAGTGAGCTGATATCCATGGCAATTTTTCCTTTCTCTTTTTTGGCAGAGATGGGCCCAGTAGTGCAAATACAGATATGACTGATTGTAAAGGTGTTGCCGTTTGCTGGCAGTTGCCCTTTGCCAGCAGCAAAAAATGAAACCCCCAAGTAAAGTACTTATCCTTTGATAGCTGCAGCCTCCACTGAAGCCAGCTGAACTGTTTTTACTGTTATACTGATACTATTATAGTGAAAAACCTGTGTATTCCTTGGCTTTCACCAATAGCTGAGAGAGTCGAACAAATGAGAACCACCTTAGTTCTTACATTGCAGCTTAAGAGGAAAGTTATCCAACTTAGCTTCCAATAAAGAATACATTTCTCTGAAACTGAATGTGATTGATGACTTCTTGTAATTTTAAATAATGCCCTCTAATGCTTTATTACAATTCTTAAAATGCTTTCATTTTAAGACAGTTACTTCTGACAGAGGGAAAGGGAAAGGGAAAGGGAAAGGGAAAGGGAAAGGGAAAGGGAAAGGGAAAGCGAAGGGGGAAGGGAAGGGGAAAGGGAAAGGGACATAGAAGTCAGAAATGCAGACTAAAGTACCACTCTTCTCTAGGGCCAAAGTTGCCCTCATAAGATTCCACCCTCAGGCAGGCAAGGAAAAAAAAGATGAAGGCACCTTTTGAGGTCAGCTTATTTGGAAAGATAAAAGAGAAGACAAAAGTACAGCTATATCCACATCCTTATCTTTGATGTGCTTTCAGAATAACTTTAAATATTCCAGTTAAAAATTGGTTTGTATGAAGACAATGCTGCCCTGCTCCTCTCAGTAATTTTCATCACTTGTAATGAGGTAGATCCAAAATCTTGGTGGGTGAGAGAAGTGTTCAAGTACAGAGTGAAAAGAGTTCTTCCATCTTGTTTTGAAGACAGAAACACAAACTGCACATCCAAGAGCAAATATCTCATCCCCAAGAATGCTCCAAATCCATACTCAAGCTACTGACTGAATGTTGCCGTTCTGAGACATGTTGTGCTGCTAGAAATGAAAGGCATCATAAACACCCTAGTGTTTGTTTAATTCAGTAGCCAAAACATGGGAATATGGTATGTCCTAATGTGATATATGTCCATTAACTTACATATGTGGTAAATAAAGCTAAAGCATAAAAAAGCCTATAGAATTTTATTCCTCCATCTCTCAGAGAGATAACTATCTGAGATGATACAGAATTGTAAGCAAATACTATAACATATTTTCAAGTGTTTCTCCAGCTAAAAAAGCCCCAACAAACTAACAAAAAACACTTAGGAGGAAAAAAAAAGTGCTGGTTTTAATTTTTCTCTTTTTAATTTTTTTAAGAATGCTTGGACTTTGGTGAAGAACTTTGGTGAAGAACTTTGGGTAATTACGCCACTTTGAAGTGTCCTTACAACCCAGACAATAGCAAGATGCAGAAGATATGATCTGTAAAGGCACAGGGCAATGAAGAGCAGTAAAATCTGTGCATCTGCTTCATGGTTAAATAGAGCAAAAAATTTACAGAAACATGAATAAGGACAGACACATAAAACCTAGACATACATAAGACAGGACTTATTTGAATTTCTCATGAAAAATATTGGGCATGTATTTTTGGCCTCATATTTGTGTAAAGATACAATAGCTACAAATACATCATACTTCTCACCTTCATAGGGTGGTTAGAGACTGACTAAGATTAGAGAAGGTGTAGGATGTTGCACTACTGCTAAGCAGGGACATTCTGGCCCTGGTCCAAAATTGTTTCTCAAAGACCAGTTTCTTCAAATCCCAATTAATACATTGTTCTTGTGAATGGCTCCTACTTTTGGGATCTACTCAAAGAGGATGTTATGACATTTACTCCTATGGATAAAGGAATCAATAGCTATAAAGTGTTTGAACACATAAAATCCCATGGCAGTAAGGGAAATTGGTCAAAGCTGACACAGAGAAATACACAGAGAACTTCATAGCATGAGCTGAAGACAAGCAGTGTCTGCATCATCACAAATCACAGTATGACATAACCAACTAAACTGAAGGAATGCATGACCTCATACAGTGAGATTTACTGGCCACAGTCAAGTTTCCATGGTAATTCATATGCATGAACCAAACTATTCAGAATTCAATTTCTGCTTGTCTTTATGTTGAGAACTTTTCCCAAACTACAGTTCCTTTAGGTCAAAACGGAAATATTAATTAGTCTGTAACGTAGACTTGAGGGATTTCTAACAAAATGCACACAGAGATAGATTCAGGATGGTATAATTACAGTTTTCCACTATACTTGGTGAGCAGAGTAAGTTCAAGATTAGTTTTTCTTGTTGTATTATATCATTTGAAAGTAAATGTCAGACACATCATGCTAAAATAGGATGATATTTTTCCTACACAAACAGAGAAAGTGCACTAATGAGCTGACTCTTCCATCAAATTCGGAACATGCAGGAGTTGACCAGGGAGCATGTCAAGAAAGTTTCCGTAGTACACAATTTGACTAGTAAATAACAGGAAAAGTAGGTCAGTGGTGCTTACGACTCCCGCAAAGCAGTGACTTTTCACTGAAAAGTATTGTCTAAGTGGCATAAAAAAATTTGGAACTTGCAAATTAGTAGAATATCATGAGAAAACCCTTTTTTAGGAAATTAGATAAGCTAGACAAATACACTGAAGCATACTCAATTAAAGAGTGGGAAACTTTCCAGATAGTTTTGGAAACAATATAAGCTGAACCCAAGACTCAGGAATATTTGTTAAGAGGTGAATTACTACTCACTTTTCTCTCTCCCCATCAGAAAATCCGATGTGTAATGCACAAACACGGATGGCTCACTGTTCATCCTCCAATACCTTTTCACTGAGTACAGGATATACTTATAAGGTGGGTGACTGTCTCACTACAACTGTGCTTAATGACAAAGCTTGAACTCCCTTCTTCACTCTAGCACAGACTGATGATGGTCAGGCGTAGAGCTGCTAATGAAGTAGACCCGTCTACATGAAATGCCAATTGCATCTCCTGACTAAACTGCATTTATTGTCTTCAGCCCAGGTGTAAAAAAAGAGGCAAAGAGTGTTTTCATGTCTATTGTTCTCAAGGATTACCAGAGAGAAATCTGTACTTCTTTGTCCACAGCCTCAGGATTATCAGTCTCTGCAGTGCTGGCAACGTCCCAACAACTCGCATTTGCCTTGAACGCTGGCTAGGCTCTGTGTGGCACCATAACACTGCTGAGTCAATAAATATTAATTCATATTCAAACTACATCACTACAAGGCCATAACAGAGTCTGCATGTCTAGCATTTAAGTAAGGGCAGTTTTTCAGTGGTTCCAAATATCTTGATTTGAGACAGTCTGGACATCGCTGTATCTCACTCTGCAGCATGATGTAGCTAAACCCCGAGATTATGTACATAAAGTGGGACCCAATAAACCTTTACAGTTACATTGCAAGACATGATGGAAGGTTCCTCTTTTTTGGAACGAAAACCCAAAGGTGATGCAAATAAGCACAGGGAACACTTACAACACTGGACAGTGATTTATCACCTGGTTTTCATTCATTATCCAAAATGTGAATCTAAGTCTGTACAAAAAAAAAGCACATGAAGTGATCATAGACTATTGACCCTGACACTGATGAGGTCTGTAACTAATTGTTAACCTCACCTTTAAACTGAATGAACTTCTGTGATGGATCAAGGTTAAGGCCACCTCAAACCAAACATTTTTCATTCCTCATTCTGCAACTAAGCCATGAAAACACCTAATTTCTGTTGCTGGTTCATGCTCTAGGTTCAGACAGTCTATTCTATAGTATTTATCCCTTTTTATGCTGCCAAAATCAGAGCATAACTGTAATGATGTAATTCCTTTTCAGAAACAGAACATTTAGTGAAAACTTTTTGTATCAAATAATTGGGTTCACCAACTGTGAAGTTAGATCAGAAGAAAAGAAACATGTGAAGATCTTGTATTCCCTACAAAGAGAATGATTCCTGTTATTGTAAGAGTACCTCTAGACTTTTATTCAGAGACAAGTCACAAATTCAGGATGCTAAATAGGATGCGGCTGAGCAACTTGGTCTTCATTTTCCTTGGGATGTGAAAAAAATAGAAGAAACCATACACATTGCAATTTATGGAGCAATAAATGGACTGAATAGCGGAATAAACATCAGTAGAGAACATAAAAATGCCATGAAACATTTCCACCAAAATGGTTGAAGTCTCGCTTCCCTGACAAATCCACCAAGAGACATTTTCATTCCTCTCTATTTCTGTAAAACTAAGGATAGTCTGAACAAAGGGAAAAGAGATCATTATGAGATTAAAAACAAAAGAAGTTTTAACTTTGCACATTACATGTCTTTCAGTGATGCTATTAGGGAAATTAATGAAACCCATTTTCTTTACTCTGGGGCTCTGGAAAAGTCATTAGATTGGAATGAATATATAACACTACATCAATCTAATTTCAAGAGAGGGAATCGGCAAACCAATGAGCAGATGCAGCTTCAAAAAATTCACCTTAATGGCAGTAATGTAAGTTTCATGAGTTACAGTAGAAAACAAATTAAAAACAACACAAAGAGACAATGATGCAATGGAGCACAAACACAACAATTAAGTGCCTCTGTCTATTCAGCATCATCTTGACAATTAACAATGCCACTTTACTAATCTCAGTATTTGGCTCGCCCTATTTATTTGAATGATACCCTCACAGTGCACTCTTCCTCAGACACAGATTGAAAGCATGTTCCCTTAAATAGCAATACATTTGGTGACTTTGAAATTTCACTAAGGAGGCAACTTTACGGAATATTAATTTGGGGGAGGGAAAAATGGATTTCTTGGAGGGTTTTAAAAATGTAATTACTTTAAAATTGTACCTGCTTTTGAACACTTGAAACCTTAGTATACACTATCCCTCTTTTTAAGTGATGCATTTTTGTTCTTTTAATTAAGCTTTATTGCTTGTATTTTCTTTGAGAGTCACCATGATACCAAATGAAAAATAAAATGGACGTATTAATACAAGAATGAGAAACAAATAATTGAGATCTCTGTGAAACCAAGAAAATAAGTGAAACTGAAGATAGAGAACATGCCCAGGCATTGTAATATAGGTACCTAAAGCTCCTGCTTCTTTCTGTAGTTTCAGAAAGACCCTTGCTGATTTATAGAGGTTTTACATACCTCCTGCCTACACTGGCACTTGAAAAAGCTCATATTCTTCCTATAGATGTTGCCCATGGGCAAACATTGCATGATGAAGAAAATGCTCCAGAATTTCCATGTACACCAGAGGGACACAGTACTCCCTGGCTATAATGGTGAGTTATATTGGCTTTTGCAGGCAGCTGCCAACATATACTCCATGGGCTGCAAAGTAGCCTGTAGACCCCATAAACAGGCTAGTCAGTTCTACCTCAAATCTGTGCTCCAGTCATACACTTTGCACAGGCTTCTGACTTAGCCTTTGGAACTGACTTTTGACCAGGTGGCCAAGTGAAGCAAAGCCAAATCCGTAATCCCCGTGTGCAACTACAAGCTTCCAGACAGAGGTTTCAGACCAAGGTCTAGCACGACATCCTTCCCTGCCAACCTCCACTTCCTGTGGAAGAATTAAATGAACTAAATTCCCATGTCCTGAAGTCAAGTTCTGCCCTTTCATTCAAACCTTAAACAGATAAATGCTCGGCTCTCCAGTTTAACTCCTTAGTCCTTGACAGGAGTCAAATAGGCAATTTGCATGGGCAGCATGTTCTTGGAATTAATGTCTAATTCTTTGTGTGCCTACCTGCACAGAAGTACAAACACCCTTGATTCCTTTCTTGCTTAATCACAGTTCATCTTGTATTATTTCTCTCCTTTGTAATTTGGAATGGTCCATTTTCCAATGACAAGTCAAATATAGTCTGTCTGTAGTTCACTGGAATCTGCTGCATGGAAATCTCCCTTGCAGAAACAACTTTTGCTGGTAGTGAGTAGCAGTGAATGATGTCCAGTGCAAAGGATACAGGCACACTGCTGATGTCATATCAACAGTAGCAGGCACTAAGATCACTTGGCAGCTGGTCAAGCTTACGCAGGATGCTTGGATCTTCACGATGTGTGTAAAGGAGCACAGAGCTTGCATGCTGGCCAAAATAATCACTGGTGCAGGGACTGTATCTGACATGGTGTAACAAGTGCTCTTGTTGAAAAAACAAAAGACTCTGTGACCCAGCACCTCTGTGATAAATATTATATTCCCAACAATCCTCATCCATCTGCACTTAAGATTTAGTGTGACAACTGACTGACTTACCATGAGAAACAGGCTTGGAAACAGTATGTGTTGCATCTTTCCACAGAAATACTGTATTTTGCGGTGTGGTACCTATCACTCTACTAAATTTAATGAACAGCAGGTATAATAGAGAAGATTTACAAGCTCATTGCTTTATTGCGACTGCAACAATGATTTTGTAATCAACAAAACAACTATACTGTAAATGTATTTTATACTTTTCCTGGTAGAAAGTTATATAACATTTTACAAATGTCAAAAAAGGTAGGAAAAAGCAAGTGAGGGGGGGAAACCTGGAGAAAGTCTGGTCTATTTAATATTTCTGTCTCTTGGCAGCTCTGTTCAAGAGACAGTGATGACATTCATGAATAAATGGCATGACTTCAGAAACTAATAAATTCCTCCAAGAGAAGGAATTTAAGAGGCTTGAGCAATTTGGTGCTAAAGAGGAGTTATTGTAATTGTGAAAAAACCCCAACATCTGGGCTGAGCTTTAGTACATAGACTAGGGAGGTAAAAAGTTTACATTTTTAATAAAGTCCTTCAAAGCAGCTTAGGTGGTTGCTTAAGCAGATTCTGACTTACACAGTGGTGTTCTCTTACTCTTTCCCCAGCAGAAGTTTGTCTGGGATGTTACTGTAGCCAGTGACATGAAAAAAGCAGACTTGTGGCAGTAATGACTTGCCAGATAAGGCACCGACAATGGCTCCTCGCCAGCACTAAGCATGGGGCACTGGAGGAATTGTGATTCACTGAGGTGCCGTTGCTGTTCTGCATGTTCTGAATGTCCTGGGTGCACCAGCACAGTATTTTAAATGTGACTCAAACACACATGTGTCGCTGCCCTTCTGCTGAATTTAGGTTTTGGTTCCACATCACTGTTTCACTTATGCTGCTGCAGGCTTTTGACAGAAATGTGCTTTACTGCAGTCCTGTGCATCCCCTTCTGCCCTTCCTCGTGGTGGAAATAGTGGTCGTACATTGATGTCATACCTGGCAGTGGGAGTGCGCTGCTGGCAGGAGATGGAGGAGCAGAACTGTTATTTTAACAGCCTCTTGGTGCTATGAGTTTGCTGTAATGTGAAACTGGATCCTTAGCCAGAGTACCTACCTTTGGGATTAGGCTCCTGCTCTAGCAATTAAAGTCAGACTCCTCTAGCAATTAAAGTCAGGCAGGTAGAATCTGATGGAGTGTGAAATCTGATGCAACAGGTTCATCCATTTGAGTATTTTTAAACAAACTTGAACTATCAGTGTGATAGATATCAGTTCACATAGCTGTTGCGTTTTTGCAGTGACCTGAGGAGATTAAAAACTGAATTTACTGTATCAACAAACCAGTGTTAGGCACTGTGCCTCCTTAGACTCCTTGTCAGCTGGTGGACCTTATGCATATCCCATTGCCCAAGGAAGAGCCTCAGATCCTCTGGATTATTAGAAGAGAAAGAAATAGCCTAAGCAGAAATGTTTAACATCTAGGTAGCGGAAAGCTTTAGCAACAGCCACTGCTCTTAGTATTAATCTATTCTTAGCATTAGTCTCCACATAACACCTACATATCAGACATATCCCTAACTATAAACAGCTACACTAATGCAGCTCTGAGGCACTACAGTAAGTAATTAACACCTTTATTTTGCCTTTTAAAATAGAGGCACTGTTGTTTCAGGTCTAAAAGAGACTCATTTTCAAGAAAAGTTTGCTATTCCAGTGTACTTAAGTAATGTTTTGCTTCAGCTTCTACAGTAACTGTGTTCTGTCCTTTACAGTAGACTCAATTAATTTTTTCTTCATGCAGCAAAATACCTCGTTTATTATTACTTCATTTTCCCTGCAGATTTAAAGTTGGGCTTTCAACCATGATACAGATAACTTGGCTTTTCTTTAACTCTTGACCTGCTTGATTTCAGCTGCATCTTATCACAACACTGTGAATATTTCTGAAGAGTTTATCTTGAGAAAGTTTGTCATAAATTTGCTACTTACCCAAGACCATTTATAGTCAACAAAAAGTATACATTCACCCAGAAAGGTGCAGAATTTCTTTGATGCTTTGTAAGCATGTTTTATTCAGACATATGATCCAGGCAGGACTTAGCTTAAGCTTCTTTCATTGTGGACCAATTTTCTCTGGATTAGCTACTTGTAAGAAGTGTAAACACTGGCAGCTACTACAGAACAGGTGACATCTTTCTATATAGTCTTATTTTTTCTATGTCACCCTTATATTTTGTGTGAATCTCATCCGTGTTTCTGACAGACTTCTACTTATTCATCAATTTATCTATCCCTGCCTATGAACACAAACACATATCTCACCAAAACAATGGATATAACAAGCCTTAAGAAGCCCTTCTATTTCTCTTACTATTCTGTATTTTAATGATCTGAATGCCAGAGGATCTGAGCAATCACCTGTAGAAAGATTCCGCTCTTCTTGCATTGCTGAAGATATACCTTGAAGGAAAGTTTCCTACAGGTGAAAGTGACTCAGGACCTAATATTTTGGTTTTTATGGTCTAGCTCTTAGACTATGCTTTCAGCAATGGAAGTTATCCCAAATTCTGAGATGGCCAGCAGAAATGGGGTGATGAGTTGGGCCATTTCTTTGGCTACACATTTTTATTTACTGACCTTTACCCATCTTCTTGGGATTTCAGGGAAGAAGCAACAAACTACTGGTAAGTAGTAATTAAAGATACTAAATCTGAACATTTGTAAACATGACAGAAGGAAACTTGAATGCTTTCATTTTGTTAGCTTAAAGTGAAGTGCTTAAGGATAGAGTGGACTGTGTTTGTTGAAAAGCAGATTGTGCAGCTCAAAAATTAAATCCTACTTTTTTGGGTTTTTTTCCTCTGTAGATGCCCTTGTTCAGCACTGTGGAGAAAAGCATTCCTCCTATTCAGATCTAACCTAGCAGGGAAGGGGCACTATACCTTTCTCTTTGCTTTGCACACTTCCAGGAACCCTCTGAACTGTAAAACCTCTCTGTGCCTGCCCATCAAAGGGTGTTGCCTTGTTACAACCTGTATCTCTTCCTTTACCTTGCAGTGAGCTCTCAGCCACAGGAAGTTCTGTTTGAAAGCCTGTGAGGAAAAAGAAAAGAAAAAAAAAGAGAAAAAAAAAGGAGTATGGTTTATGAATTTAAAAGAGAATTGCAGTTATTATCTCTTTAGGCCAAAATAACAATGTTAATGTCTGAGATCCCAGGAGCAGCAGAGTGACCTGAAACTGCCAGCCTCATTCTCACATTCAATTACACACAGCCTTATTTTCTTTACTTCCAGAGTAGGGACTATTCAGTATGCAGATGCATGAAGCAGCATAACACAGTATGAATAGACATGGGCTTAGACTCTGCTGTTTGTACTCATGATGATTAATATTGTACTAGAGCTGCGTGAAAAATGGATTTTTTTGTTTGTCAGCCAACAAAGTAAACAAATGGGGAAAAATTGGGGACTGAATAAATATTCAGTTCCAGCATTTTTTTTCCCCCTCCATTTTATTTATCTTTAAAAGAAAAATTTGTTTGAAGACAAAATTTATAAAGAAACACATTAAAGTATTCTGTGTGGAAAAAGACAAAAAGGAAAAGACATTCTTCCTTTGTGAACTCAGTTTTCTCAGGCAGTCTGCGTGTTAAAATCAGTTAATTCATGAGCTAAATTGCAGTTATCCTGTGATTTTTGGTGCCTTTTCATTGTCCAGCAGCCTGCCTTTCACAGAAGCTCTCCTGGGGCAGCTGCTCCCCTGCTGCTGCCTGCAAGGGCCCCCAGCCCTCCCCAGCCCGAGCTTTTGGGCATCCTGGGGCAGCTGGTGAAGCACCTGCTCCAGGCAGAGCAAACAAGCCAGTAGCCCCTGCCTCAGAAGCCTTGTGCTGCAATGGGCACTGATGGCACCATCAGCCCCTTCTGGTGTAATTCTTCCTTAAATATAACTTACTGTTACCATCAAGGTGTGCCACCAGCCACAGACCCTGCCAGCACCCGTCTCAGTGTCCTCTCCATTACACCATGGTCCTGAAATCTTGTCATCTACGTCAGGTGGCAGTCTAAAGTCCTTTTCACCCGTGCTTCTACGTGTGACAGGGGTGTGTAGAGAAATATTTGCTTCAAATGTAGCATTGCTTACCTTTTGAAAAAGCAAGGAAATGAACAAAGTGCTTCTTTTCTCCAACCCACAGAACTTCTACTTTTGGACTCCTAGAGTTCAGTTCAAATTATTTTACGAGCTTGCTTAAAAACAATTTAACTCATTTGGCAAAATACTAACTAAAAAAACATGGGAAAGATTAAAAATAGAATGAAACATAATAAAAAAGGCTGCTCTGACAACACTGGCAATGAATATAGGTGAATAGGTCTTGGGCCCCTGTCATCTTTCCTCCTTGCTTCATTTCACAGCTCAGTGCACTACATCTTCTCATCTCACTGGTGTGAGGTGGCCATTTAAGGGTCATTTTGAACACAGTGTGCGGTTCTGGATATACCACAATTAACAAAACACCTGCTCTGAACAACTGTGCTAATATGCTAGACACATCCTGTGAGCATTTCATATAGCTCTCCCGCTTTCAGCTGGCAGTATGTAGTCTGCTGATTGTAAATTTGTCTTTGCTGGACAATATAAGGGACAATAAGCTGCTGTTTACCTTGAGAGCAATCTGCTTACAACTCCCAACATCACTACAGGCTGCTAGGGACCCAAGAGTGCATTTTGGGATGGAGGAAAGGACCATCTTTAGCTTAGGAAAGGAACATTGGCAATTTGGTCAGCTGTAAAATGTAATCTGTACTAATTGGCACACTACCATCATTCAACAAGCAGTATTTTGCACTGAGACAAGATATTGTGTCCTCAAGAATTCTGCTAAGTGAAAGACATCACAAGAACCAACAATGACAAAAATAGTGAGAAATGGCTGGCATTGCAGAAGGGCTGTTACCTCATCTAGCTCACCGCTTTTTACTCTCTACAAGATTTGGTCCCGTTTGCACAAGCATATAGGATGTACCTTGTGACTTCTCCAGTGCTGTTTGTGCAGCTTTCCTGGAGCAAATGGAAGAGAATGGGAGCTATGGTTTTCTATGCAGGAGATGATAAACTTTGAACTTTTTTACTTCCTTTCTCATAATTTCATATCTCATAGTGTTCACAGGTTTGGCCTACTCATGTTTATCCGTTCTGTTACTTTTGGGTTTGCTTTCTGTGTCATCTCTCTGAATTGAATCCTTGAGCTGGTGTTCCTTGTTACCTCAGATAAAATCTTCTCTATTGCAAAATTAATTTCTTTCTACAGTCTTAAAAATTTCATAGCTAGCTACATGCATAAACACATAAGCACCAGACACCACTCCAGCTGCTAATTCCTAAGGCTGTATTGCAAATACAGGTGAGCAAATATAAGCACAGCTGATGACACAGGATCAGAGGGCTCTCTTAGGACTTCCTCCAGCTACCTGTTTCTTGACACAAAATATCTTCCCTCTACTTCTGAACCCCCCAGTGAAGGAAACTGTTAGCAAACAGCTCTGCTTTTGGTGCCTTAAAGATTGAGGTGTTCTGTTCTTACTGTTCTTTACTTGCCTCCCACCTCTCCAGGCTGCTTTGCAATGAAATATCACTAATTCTTGATAATCTACGGGGCATGGAAATGAGAGTGCATGGTTGGTGATTACTGGAGATGCCACATAATGACAGATCTGCTGCTGATCTGGTTTTTCTCTACACATTCACCTTCATTCATGTTACAGGGCACTCATTCCAGCAGCTTATACTAAGAAAAAGGAAAGATGAAGCACTCCAGGTTTGCCAAAAATCAGTGCTTCATTTACTAGAGAGACAAAGGAAAATGAGAGTGCCTTTGTGGGAAGCTGGCCCCTAACACTTACACTTTTTCCTTTGGCTTTTCCCCTGCCAGTGTGATGCAATGGAAGGACTTGAAGGATCTTATTCATTGCCCCAGCATACACTGAGCACCATAGTTACATACCCTGTATGCATTCTGTCCCTGCATTTTTTCTCTTTGACTGCCAGGCAGAGGGATTTATCAAATATAATCCCTAAAGCAGACTGCCATTTTTTTCTCTTTGAGGAAATTTCTGCACTGTAGAAAATATTCTTCCAAAACGTTACATCTTGCTGATGGGATCGCTGATCTCTCCATCACAATCATCTCCACGAGCTTGGTTCTTTCTTCACGGTCTGCTTAGCCTTGCAGAACAGGTTTGATAAAAAATTACAGCTTCCATCATCAGTTGAGAGCTTGATGCAAAGTACAACAGTCCCAAATGTTCAAAAGATATTGCCATTCTAAGTAAAAAAAGTGCATAATTTTCATATGGGATTATATGCTGAACTTGCAATACGCTTTCTTTATTAAAAAAATAATACATTTACAACTAATGGTGGCAATAATGCCAAGTTGTCTTCTATAACAGCTAGGTTTAATTGTTCATTCTGACATGCTCCAGCACTCTATTAAACACAGGTTACTCAGGACTGAATAAATGAATACAAAGTAAACTGGTCCACTGCTCTGCAGATATCAGTGGAAGTAATGAATTACATCATTTCATGAAAATGCATAACCGGCCAGGGAAGGTCAAGAGCTTGTTATAATTTCACGTTGACCATTTCTACTCCAGTTTTCTTGAGTAGAATATATCCTGGAAGTGCCTTATTTCTTGCATGAGAGGTCATTCTATTTTGCAGACTGGATTGTTTTCCTAAACAAGAATTTTGTATAATTCAGCTGGCAGGTTATTTTCTTTCAAATGTTTTAAAATTCTAGAGCCCGCATTTTTTGCTAAGACATTTATAAAGTGATTTTTTGTTGTTGCTCCTTAGTATAGTGATTGATTTTCCTAAGAACACACAGCAGGAGCCATACGTCCACAAGCAGAGGGAGGGGGCAAAATATTTGCATTGTTTTTCTAATTTAGTTCTTGCAGCACCTTGAGATCTCTAATAGAAGAAAGATCCTATTTTGTTAGATAACATGCAGTGACAGTAACAGCAAGACACAACAATTGCACTAATGCTTTTAGAATTTACATGTAAAAATTTCATTGAAAAATTATCAAGGATTTCTGGGTTGTGCTTTAACAGATTTGGTTGGTTTATAAGAGAATGACTAATGAAACAAAACAACAAAAAGGGATACCTTGCACGTTACTGCCTTATGTCCTAATAAACCCTGCACAGCAATTAAATGGGTAATGTTCTGTGAAAGCACACAGTATACAAATGATTCACATGAATGGTGTGCACTTTACTAAAGCCATCAACCTTCTTGTTCAGTCCAAGGGACAAACTGGCATTTCCTGTGGTAGCCCACAGTCTGGGATGGAATAGATACTGTGTCCTTTTCCCTTTGCTCATGTTTTGACATTTCTGGAAGCCTATGCATCTGAAGGTAATTAAATTCCCAGAAAGTGGAAAAGTAAAACTGCTGCTAATGGCACTAATGTTCCCCAATGAAAAATCTGCCCTTTAATGCATTTAAGAAAGCATTGAGAACTCTGGAATATGCTATGTAAGGTTTTCATGAGGTTGGAAGCAGGTCTTTCAGATAACCATTTACAGATGTGTGTCAAATAAAATCAAGAGCTCAAACAGTTGCTTTGCCTGGGAGTATGACTGTAAATTATGATTCAAAAGGCTCTTTAGAACTGTATATATAGGAGTTGATCCAAGGCCTCTTGAAACCATCAAAGCCCATTACTGGCAATGGCGACTCATTACCAAACCCCTACTTATCTGGGAAAATCTCTGTCCTTTTCTGCTTTATTTTTACCATTTATATTTCAACAGCATACCAAGGCCCTACAGTGAAAGCCTACACTCCCTCACTCAGCTTCCCTAGGTACTCCCACAGTCAGTGCCAGACAACTGGTCAGAGATTAGATTGACTCTTTGCAGCTTTGATTCACCAAATATTCTCTCAGTTTCTGTGGGAGAACACCCACTAAGATTTGCCAGCATGAGAAGGGATGTTCACTCTGCCCTACAGCAGATCTCTTCCCCTAAGAAAACACAAGGCTCTATATTTTTGTAGCCAGATACCTCTTAAAATGTAGCCAGATGCATTTCAGGGTCCCTGGCTCTCCAGAATGGGGGAGGCAGCATTAAAGCTCAACAAACAGAGCATAGGCTCACCAAAGTTATGTCAAAACATGTTTGGATAAAAGGGATGAAACACAGCCACAGCAGGAAATTCTCGGGTCTCTCAAGCCTCAATCACTTCCTACCATTAGGGTTTAGTAGAAAGACTGAAGGAAGATTAGGCAGCATCTGCCTAAAACAGGGGGTCTTGAAACTTCTGAAGCATCTGGCTGCTGATGGACCATGCAATACACAGCTTTGTGTCCTTCCGACAGTCCCAAAGCTGTGACAGGGAAGATGAGTCAGATGTGCACCTGAAACTCACCTATGCCAGGTTTCATGCCACTGGACCTAAAAAAGGTTTGTTTACTTTCGCTGCTTGAGCTTTTACAATGTCTCCAGGAATGTCAGTGAGTATATGAAGCCCTTCTTCAGGAAGTTGTGTCATTGTTCTGGATGCAAATTATGATAATTGAAATTGTTTGTATAAGTTGCCTCTTTCGCATCCGCCATTAGCCACTATAAGCCACCCTAGTGACTACTGGTAACTGCTGGATCTGCAGGTTATCCAAGGACCCTGACACTGCTCCAAACTCTTTCTATAATCCTCTCTTTTCCATAAAACTGTTTCTTTCACCCTTTATCAATGAAACAAGAGGCAACTCAAACCTGGATTAATTGTATGAATAACAACTACAAAGTCATACAGGGAAAAAAAAATCTGTAAGTGATCAAAAGCATTCCTACAGTCTGGAATCCTTAATCTAAAGGATCCAAGTTAAGTTTTCCTTCCCTCATACAGTATATAATGTATTTTTAAAATAATTATAATCTCCCATTGTGTAATTTTAAAGTGATTAATTACTTTATCCATACACAGTGGGCACACAAGCTCCAGTCATTAGCAGCACCATGTGTTCAGTTCATGGCACAAATCTTTAAATAGTATTTTGGTCTGCGCATAATGTCAGTGTTGTCTGTGGTGTCTTGTACAGACATTTGGCAGTCCTTGATGGAAGACAGGCATTCTGCTCATTAATTTTCTAGCTGTTTATCAGTCATACTGTCAGGTCCCCATTATTTCAATTGTATGACTACAATAATTAGTGTCTTTAGACCTCCTTAGCCTTGCTCCAGGCTACATGCTGACGTCTGCTGAGTTTAAAGTTTATTCCAAATGATTGTATGTTTACTCGTCTCCCAGGTGTTGTATTTTTAATCCTTATGGGGATTTTCTACCCACTTCAAACAAGCCTGCAAAAAGTAACATGCTCAAAAGAGCAGAGCTTCCAGCTGAGGAAGCTAATTAGGAATTATCTGGCATTATTATATTCAGATTCAGTAGCTGAATGGCCTGGTAGCAATGAATCAAATCACAGGGTATCTGGATGTGTAGAATGTCAATTTGCTAAAGGTGTCTCACTGACACTCAGAATATATATCTTCATTTTTCACAGTGTCATACGAGCATTCTCAAACTATGTGTGTACCAAAAACTTATCTTCCACCCCTGCAAAATACGCACCAAGACATCTACAGCGAACCACAATTACATCAGATTGAATATAGAACCACTACAAACTCCAACCTTTATCTCTTTAGGTTAATTATCAAGTTTAAGGTTGTCATAACCTCAACTCTGACTAAAAAATTCGGGCCTCATCCCTGCACAACACTGAGAGCACGAGAGCAGGCTGAAAACCATCCATTGCAAATTCCACATTTTGATATTTCCACTGTAGGATCTCCTCCGTGGGAACAGCAAGATCAGGCAATTGCCTGAGGCATCTCCCCCAGAGGAGCTGCTCCAAACACCTCCTGCCCAGCAGCACCTGCCCCCGTCTCCAGGCTCTGCTTTCTCAGCTGCTCCGCAGCGTCCCCCGCAGCCCCTGCCAGCCCCTCCCCGTGAGGTGCCCTCGGGTGTCCCGCGGCTCCTCCTCCTCTTCAGCCGGAGCTGCGGACCCGAGGGCTCATCCTGCACCCGGCGCTGTCCCGGGGAGCACAGAGCCCGCAGCGCCACAGCTCCCGGCACCGAGGCTCCTTTTGGTGTGCACAGGAACTTCCCATCACCGGTGCAGGCACTCGGAGGAAAGCCCCACCAGCATCCCAACATCCCAGTATCCCAGCACCCCAGCATCCCAGCACCCCAGCATCCTCGTGCGCGCTGGGCAGCGCTCTCGCGGGGCGGCAGCACGTGCCCGGCTCGCGCTCTCTGGGGCCGCGCGTGGTGGCCAGTGCCCAATGGGCAGTGGGCAATGGTCAGTGGCCAGTGGTCAGTGTCCGGGGGAGCGGCCCGAGCCGGCGGGAACCGGTCTCGACCGGCTATGGGGAAAGCTGAGGAAGAAGGAAACACGTGGGAGTCCCCAGCCAGGACATCCCGCCTGTTAAACCCTGGCCATGATCCCGTCCTTCCAGCAGGGCTGCGGGCTGATGCACAGGGAGGTTGGTGTGCCTGTTCTGTGTAGAGCAAAAGCTTGGAATTTTTCTAGGCATAGCTTCTCCAGTGACACGGAGAGGGGGGAAGGCAGGAAGGCAGGCGCCTCACCCCCGGCCTGACATGGGAGCAACCCCATGACTTTCTTTCCTTACCAACATTTCTCAAAAATGTTCATGAGGGGCTGCTCAGGCTCCCCCAGGCAGCTTGTTCCATGTTACGTTTGGTATTTTTACTTTGGAATGATTTTTAGGCCACACCAGTTCTGAAATAAACTTTGCTGATCCACTGCTGAGCAGATGATACTAATGGCCTAAAGTATGTTTGCTTTTCTAGCTAGTATTTGTTTTAAATAATTTGTTATTATCACAAAAAAAAAAAAAAAGAGAAGATTTACAAAAATGAACCACCTGAAATTAAAGGTCGCAAATTTGATTGAAAACATAGGCAGGAGTGAACTAAGGTCCTTTTGTAGAAGAGGTTGAGTACAAAACAGCAGTGGGAGGCTTAATCTCATAAAAGCTCCTATCCAGCTCTAGGCTAACACTTGAAATGTTTCCAGAAGCTGCCTAAGTGCGTGCTGTGGGTGTTTTCCATTGTCAGTGAGGGATAAACCCGCAAAACATTGATACGAAGTGGATTAGTACTGTAAATATGGCCAGTGCACTGTTCAGTTTAATTTTCCTTTATAATCAAAAGGCAAAAAGCAGCCATAAAAATTAAATTAAAAAACCAACCAAACAAAGCAAAGAAACAAACAAAAAACCAAAAAACCAAAATCAATGACAAAACCAAACTAGTACCAGAACCACCAGCCTTGCAGAATTTAGAATCCTTGACATGTCACTTGACTGTCCATTGCAAGACAGAAAATAACTAAAAGTTTTGACAGCTTATTTAACTGCCTTGCTAACAAGCAGAAAACACCCAGGGAGAGTCCTGTCCTCAGTCTCTTCACTTTCAGTTTCTGACTGGTTTCCTTTAAGTCCCAAGGAAAATAATTTATGTATAAACAAGTGCCAAAAAAATGTATTTGATTTAGGTTTTCAACTGAACATGAGAATTTACTCATGTAAATGTATAGTGGTAAAAAAGCAAAGAGGATGATTTTCATATTATATCAAACCAGATTTATAAGCATCTTCAGTGTGTCATTCTAAATACAGCACATGAGGAGGCAGGATAGCAAAAAAAGATGAGTATCTTATTAGATTCTGGCCAGGAAATTAACTCCTCAAACCTCTTTATGAACCTACACTCTATAAACAATAAATTTGGTGATTAAAATTATCTCTGATTTTGTTTATCGTCAAATATAAGAACGCCACTTATTTACATATAGATTCATTTTGCAACCTAATTATGCTTATCTAAATTCTACCAAATAAGTGCACCAGTTGATTGCATGTGTTTTAACCCTAGTTAACAAGGCTTTGTCTAATTGCATACTTGGATTATTTGCATAAAGCATTGAAATCTAAATGGTGTTCTCCCCCAGGTAATCATTTTGTACACAAAACTTGTCAGAGCACTGGTATTACTTTGTTCTTGAGAAAACAATTTCATAGAAGGCTTTATTATCTGCAGCAAAAATAAAATGTATTTGAAATATAAAAAAAAATTTGTAAGACCAGCTGTAATTGATCAGAAATTGAAAGTAATGTGCAATATCAATCCTGCTTTTTTCACTATAGTTGAATAGTACTTCATGAAACTAGCAGGACTATTCAAGGGATAAAATTCTATGCGGGACATGAGAGATTTTCATGCTGTAATACCAAGTGGGGCTGTGAAACTGTATGAAAGCAGACATTATAAGTACAACCTATGAAATACAGTATTCAAGAAAGCCTTCATAGTTCATCCCTTCACACAAAAGTAATGGCAGTATTCATGTGTTACTGACGAGCACGCTGCTATGGCAGGCAAAGATTTACCCGAAAAAAGGATAGTGAAAGAAGTACTGCTTTAGTCGTCATTGGGACACAGGAGTCCTGCTTTACCCAGGGGATATCATCCTGTCCTACAGCCTGACTTTATTTCTGCTGAAATTAAAAGCAAAGCTGCCACTAATATTGATATTATAGGGCAGTGGACTAGTGAACATAAAAGCCAGTGCTCTACACGAGTATTTAAGAAGTGTGGGTTCAAATGGAGAATGGTTCTTCATATTCCTCTATGCTGTTGAAATACAGCAGTGTACCCAGGTGAAAACAGGCAAGGCAAGAAGTAAAATTACTTGGTAACAAAAAATATAGGAAAAACCAGAGGTTTCAGCCCCACAAACTGTTATTGTGATTTGAGTAAAATAGATTCCAGAGCTGTACCGAGCCTGGTAAAAACTGTGCTTTGCAAAATCAAACTCAACCAACAGTGAACTAGAGAAAAGTTTCAGGGTTTATACGGTAGTTATTTTGCTTTACATAGCACTGGAGGGAAAAACATCTGGAATTCTGTGTCATGTACTATGATGGTTTTTACAGTGTGGAAGCACACAGAACAATCAGGAAAAACTACAGTGAAGGGCAACAAAAATGGTGCACAAAAAAGAAAATGACATATGTGAGCTACAACACAGGGAACTAAACTAATATATGGCTGGGAGAAGAGGAGCCTCAGGGGGGACATGATCAAAGTCTATAAATACCTTCTACAGTCTATAAACACTTTCAAGGTAACCATAAAAATAAAGGATAGAATTATAAAGCCTTAGAAGGTGGCAAGACAAGGATCAATGAAGTAAAGCTAGAGAGGAAAGATGTTAAATGTAAAGGTAAAATGTTGGGAAATAGATGAACCCCAAATATGCCTGGTAACTAGAAGCTGTCCCTACTCATAATCCAGAGCAGGATTTAAGTCATTGCCATTAATATTTTTTGATAAATGCACCTCTGAATTTCGGGATGACTGAAAATAGAGTGGGCTTTTTGGAACCACTGTCTAGACAAAGAATTAAAATCAGGGGTTTATTTTTAAATGTAGTGATATGTTGCTTTTAAACACGTAAATCCATTATGCAGTGCATGAAGTAGCAAAACGGATGCACACCTGAAAGTTGTCTTTAAGGGCCTTTCAAGATGAGCAGCACATTATTTGCCTTCCTACCCAAATGTATCTGAGGCGCACAAGGATAAATGTTAGAAAGCATTTGCGAGAAGTCCTGATCCTGTTAAAGTCAGTAGCAAAACTTTGGTTGCAGTAGGTCCAGGATTTCACCCTTCTGTTTGTGTTTCTCTGAAGGTATCAATTAGTTTCATTATAATATTTTTCTTTTTAGGACATGAGGTGGTAGGCGCCTGGTGGAAAGCTTCTGTACTGGCAAAGGATGAGATGTCTGGCTCTGTCCGCAGCAAGAATAAGTGAAACACAGACAAGAAACTTCTATTCTTCCCCTGTCTTTCCACAAGACAAAAGTACATGAACAAAGTTTATGACACTAAAATACACATGTTTCATATATAATCAAGGTCCTCTCACTTTTTATTGTCTGAAGTAATTTACTGGTATCCTTCAGAAGCTGGCAGTTGTCTGTTCTTTCATGAGTTGGGACTCCTGAAAAATACTTACAAAACCAGCTTTGCACTGGGTTGTGCTGGACTGCACAGTTTGACAGTGACATATATTGGTTTCTGACTTGTGCATAGAGCTTGCATCAGTTCACACGTGAAAGCTTCTCATTATCTCAACAAGAAGCAAACAATGGTAAAATACTAAAATAATAACTGATGGAGTTACTGAACACATGCATTTCCCAGGGACTTCAATTGGAGATACCGGTGCACTTGCACTGTTAAAATATTAAAATTAAATGTGGCGTGTCTCAAATTGGTGAGACAAATTAATGCACTATTTTCAGTGAGTTGATCTGAATCTGAGTTGATCTGAAACAAAGTTCACCCAGCCAGTGTTTGGCAGAAATATAAACTCTCTAACTCCCAAGCACTGGAATGTAGGTGAACTACAGGCTCTCCTGCTTTCTCCTGGTAAGCGAACAACAGCTGCAAAACTGCTGTTACTTGAAAGTGAGTTGGAAGGAGATTTGATAAAGAGAATTAGCAATCTCCAGTGCTATGAATAGTAGAAGTTAGAGTAAAATTAAATGTGAAAGTAAAACAGGAAAGAAGGAAACGTAGAGATGAGATCTGATAAAATATATCAGTCATTGAGCAACAAAGTTTTTTTTAAAATTCTGTGCTCTGATAAAAAGTATGGTTCTGTTCTGACTAAACCTTTTTATTCTTTTCTCAAATTACATGTCAGAATGCAAATATTTATTTGTGTATCAGTCTTGCAATCTTCAATATTTTCAAAACGTTCCCTTTTGAAACTAAAGGTTAATTATAACACTTTGTGATTCTGACTGAAAACCTTTGGTTTAGATAGTCAAACAATGGAAACTGCTTGGTAACTGCAACTCCTTCTCAGTCAAAACCAAAGAAGTGCTCTATTGATCATGGTCAGTGACCATCTGCCTTGATCAAGGTCAGTGGTCATCTACTCTGAAATTTCACATCTAGTAACCATCAATCACAGAGGATTCCAGGAGAGAACAGATTATCAGAATGCATTCAAAGCCGTTCTAAAGCTTTCTGGTAAAGTACTAACATAGTAATCAGTACAGTAAATTATGGCAGTCTGTATTTAGCAGTGGATTAGGAAGAAACTGTCTCTTTTGAAAGAGGTTCTGCCCATGCCACTGACTTGGGACTGATGGAAGTCACCTATATCAGTTTACTTTTTTAGGCTTCTTCATGATCAGACCAAAAGGATGTAGTTCAGAAGCCAAAGAACGTAATCACAAATACCAACATAATCAGAGGAGAAGTGCTTAACCCAATCCTGCCTCTGTTTTAGATGTATTCTTAGCTGTGGAGGAACTCTTAAATTGTCAGAACTAACAGTCTTTAGCTGTGAATTTTTAAAGCATTCCATTCTTAAAAGCACAATGAAAAGGAAAGGAAGGTCATACAGGTCAAGGTAACAGCTTGATGTTTAGTGCACTCTCCCACCATGTGCCAATATTGATATTTTATGAAGACATAGAAAGAAATAAAATAAAATAGATCCATGCTAAAGAATGACAGAAACATCAGACTTCCACATGCAGGGGCTGGTGGCTTAGAGAAACTTGGAAACACATATTAAAAAACACTCAATTAGCAAATTGTAATCCCTAAAAGGGACATTTTCATGGGACAAACTTGACCTGTGTTTACATATAGGTGTGTACCAAGGCCATAAGTTCACACAACTTATTTCATGAGGGTATTTTGTATCTGGACCTTTTCTGCTTGGGTTTTTTTAAAAAAAATCGTGGCAACAATTGGAAAAGCACAGCAGTAACAATGTAATGGTGACTTCTTTAAATTGAGAGATCAAATGAAGCAGTATTGTTGTATCAAATCACTTATTTTTGAAAGATTCAGTTATGAAATTATTAAGTCCATCTTGTATGAAAGGTTTATGAACCTGGGTAAGATGTAACCTTGTAATGAAATCAGCAACTGGAATCAGTTGTCATGGTTTCCAGTGTTATAGCAACACTTCCATAGAGCTGCAGAGATAAAACCATTGAATATAGAAATTTAAATTACTTTCTTAAACAGTGACACATAAAAAGGATGCATTAGGTATAACTCTGGGGAAATTTCCTGATAAAAATTATTTCTATCACAGGATTCAATGATTCATGTTTTAATGTGAATGTTTATGTGTTGTTTACATCAGTAAACTTAAAAAAAACTATCGATATTATAAGTGAAAATTGTAAGAAAATTTTTGTAAACTTTTGTAAACATGGCCATATATCAGTCTTCTCTAAAACAAACTAATGACATTGCATGCACCTTTTTGAACAATGGAATCTTTTTTTTTTTACTGCCTCTTTTCAGACATTTTCTTGGAAGGTTGAAGATAAGCAAGCTGACAGTCACAACAGCTTTGCTCAGCCAGGCTCTCTGCTTGATCTGGGATTAATATCTTAAGGAAATCTTTTTGCTTTTATCAGTTTTGAGGTGTCTTCCACTTTTATCTAAATTAGTTAATACCAAGCTAGATAAGTAATACCACCTCAAAACTATATAAAGCACCCTGTCAGAGAGACATCTTCAGAAAACTTACATCTTCAGAAGTATATGTTAAGGTCACCTGTCCAAGTCCACAGATATTAGGGAAGTAAATCTTTATATTTATTAGACCTAAACAGCCCTTCTGTAATGAAATAAAATAAAACCATTGTGCAAACTTTTGAAGCATTTCAATAACCTTGTGTCTCAAAGTGGTTGGATCACTTCAGAATTCCTCTGTAGATCCTTTCCATTCTACCTTTCTCTGTTTTATAGCTATGATTAGAACATTATTAGAAGTTTTGAGAATGATTATGAATTTTCTTACCTTTACAAGTAAGTAGATACTTGCAAAGATGCAGAATTCATACAATCCTAGTACAGACAAATATTTATAAAAATAAGCTCATTTACATGCTCTGTGTTCCTTCATGAGGCTGATAAATTAAAATATGCTGAAAGCTATGCAAAGGTTTTATACTTTGGGAAGAATGTGGCCTGACTTGCAATCAGTCTTTGCATTTCTCTAATCCGTACCAGGAATAAAACACAGCACTGATAGGGAAATACAATTGTCTTGAAGATATTATGCCTCTTTTGCCCTCACTGTAGGGAAGCATAAGTGCAGAAGAAAAGTACTGATCTAATATCTCCTATTAATCCCAGGAGGATACTTTGGTTTGAAACGAATCTGAGCTTGTGACATGAAACAAAGAGAAAATGATGCAGGAAATAAGACAACGGCTTAAAATGAAAATGCCAAACTTGTGGTAAAACCCCCACAAAACAAACCACAAAATAAAACCCCCAAAAGGTACCTAAATCAGGGACAAATCTGAAAATTGGTGTGCAGGAGAAAAAAATTTTTACAAATCATTTGAGGAAGTTGTTCTCTGTCCTGCCTAGACCCCTAATTTTGCAGAAGGCTCAGGGAGTCAGTTATGAATGTCACTAATCTGGAAATCTTGGCATCCTCGGGTCTATGGAGACTTATCTGTCTGTAGAGCTAATCAGTCTGGGTTTCCTAAGAGTTGAAATCTTGCACCTCTCAAACCCACAACTGATATACCGGGAATCCTTCAGGAACAAGCAGTGGCTAAGGCCACCACTAGGTCACTGGAATCTAAAATACAGGGAGCCTCACAAGTCCTACAGGAAAATGAACCATGTGGGGACATGGGGATGTGGACAAGCATTCCTGAGACTCCATGAGATAAACAAACATCTTAGTTCTTGACTCAGATCTGATTTTTCCAGCACAATTACTGTCCTGTCAACCAGCTCCTGAGATTCAGTTGTATGATGCAAATCCTGGCAGCAAAGCAGATCACGGATTCTTGAGGTAGGATAAGCTGAAATATCTTGAATTATACAACATCATGCAGAGACATTGTTTTGGGTTGCTGAAGCAATTGAGACATATCAGCTTGGCACTGTGTGTAAGCCAAATAAATCTGTCTCTGAAGAGCTTAATCTTAGTACTGTAGTGAGTGAGGGGTTTTTTGTTTTTTTTTTTTTTTTGCTTTTCAAGTCTGGGTTGTCTTGAAGCTGGACTTTCTCTCTACATTGAAAATGAATATTTTAAGAATTTTTCCTCAACTTGGTTGATTTCAAATGTGGAGCTAAATCTATTTGAACTAAGCTACTGTAGTGTTTCTCATGGTTCAGTAGCTAGCAACTAACGAAGTCACACCAGACACACTCTCAGATTCCAGAAGAGCTGAAATTGCAAAGTCTAGAGTTTTTAGGTCTTTGGATATGACTTTGCTTTATTGTAAAAGTTTTATGATCTCTGCAGTATTTGTAAACAGAGATAGGTTGTGGTTTTTTCCACTTAACTGTGAAATCCTAGAGCCTTTTTGCTCATGTTATTGTAACAGTAGCTTGATTCTAAATGTGTTTGCTTCTAGTAAAGTGGGACATGCACTTATAATTTTAATACTTATTTGGATTGGCACCTCCTTCTCCCAGGAAAAATAAACAAGATCTCTCTTAGCATGAAACAAACACAGTGTCAGCATCTGCATTTGACTTTGCCAAGGAGAAGCACTTTGGAGTGTTATATTTAACATTATGTCTGGTTACTGCAGAGGAGTGTGTCTAAAGATGCTTTCCATAATTTCTCAAGTGTGTGTCTCAGCAAGATCTCACTCTGAATATGTTTTTCACTAAGTCACGTACTTTCACAAAGATTTATATTGGGGCTGCTGTCTTGTGAAATGTGTCTTTTTAGTTTTTACCTTTGGTGTGCTGATTTGCCAGATACAAGGTACAGCTGGTGAAGTTTTCAGTTAAATAGGTAACTAACCAAATACAAGTTGGTGTAGACTGACTAAAAGATGATTCTTGAATACATTAGGTAGGATTATCTAAAACCCAGTCTTTTAATTCCTGAAACATGTAGAGCTTTTCTATTTCAAAACAAAAGAAAACTTACAATTAAAAAAAAAACAAACAAAAAAATATCCTAACCCAAAATACTGAGCTGTAAATTTTCCAGCACATAATTATTTTTAAATTAAGAAAAAAAAAAAATCAAAATGTTCTGCACATAAGATAGTATTTTTTTTTTGTCAGAAAGTCATAAAGCCTTCTTGGAAATGTAATTTTTTTTAAAAAAATACTTTATTTTTATTTTTGGCAGAAAATACTTGGCTTTTTCTTCATCCTGATTCAGCACAAAAACTTTTCTGCTAGTATTCTAAGCTTCCCAGGACTAGCACTAAGTTAGCCACTGTTAGGCCACTTTTAGTCCTCTTTTACCACTTGTAGTGATGAGACTGTTGTCAGAATCTATCTCTAAGTTAATTGTGTTACTCTTAGTACTGAATGAATTTGTTTTATATTTACTTTACTCTGTACACCAATTAAGCTATTTTATCCACGGGTAAAATTGGACCTTCAAAGTTTTATCTGCACTGTGTGTTTAAAATTGATACAAATGAGAATAATTCCAGAACTAAAAATGCAAGCATGATTAACATGTTTGTCAGAACTTAGGGTAGCTAACCCTATTAATGGGGGGCCGGGGGGGGGGGG
>VYZT01009583.1:0-29474 GCA_013400735.1 Pomatostomus ruficeps | reverse complement strand
ACCTTGAAACATGTTTTGCAAAACAAAAAGGGGGAATGATAGGGGAACCCCCACAGAGCAGACTACAAAAAGCTTTGTACACAATCAACCATCTTACCTTCTGATTCTGACATTCCTGTGTTTTTGAAGCATTTTCTTTCTTTGCAGTCAGATGGAGCAGTGACTTTCCCTTGAGGAAAAGTGTGGGTAAGAGATCTGATCACCAATAAGTGGGAGGGTCCATGGGACCTCATCACTTGGGGGCATGGATACGCTTGTGTCTCCACAGATACTGGAGCCCGTTGGGTACCAGCGCAGTGTGTGAAGCCAGACTTACAGTGAACTCACCCCCCAGACACGGATTGGTTGTCCTGAAGCCCGGATGCTAACGATTGCTGTCATTTGGTTTTGCATAGGGAAAGGAAAGGCCACGGTGCCGCCTATGCCTCAAGAGAATGTATGGATAACCTTGGCTCATGCTATAAATCAATCTTCTATGTGTGTTTTGCTTGCAACCCCGCAATCCCCTTTTCAAACATGTTTAGTAGGTGTGCCTATACATAATCATACAGAAATCAATGCGCTTGTTAATGGGACATATATAAAAGGCAAGAAGTTAGCTCCAATGCTTAATTTGCTTGAACCCCAGGAAATTGATATTTTAGGATCTCTTAGGGCTTCACTGTGTGTGTATTTTAATATTTCGAGAGCATGGTTTGGAGGGTCATCTGTTGGTCCAACATATGGGGTGGCTCCTATCCAGCCATGGTACTTGAATGCTTCGCTTTGGTGTAATGATAGTTCTGGTGTCGCTTTTGTTAATAACCAAATACCAAGACAATTACCCCTAGGATTGTTTTTGATTTGCAGGGATCACACATAGGCTGGCCTCCCATCCAATATGATGGGTGGACCATGCATGATCGGGGACTTGACAATGCTCGCTCCAAAACTCACTGTGGTCGCAAACATGACTCGCTCTTTGCACCACAGGCGAAAGGTTGTTCATTCTTTGCGCCATAAGCGAGAGGCTCTCCATTCCTTTAGCCCAGGATGCAACGGAGATATGAGTTTTTGGAGAAAGGGATTGAGAGTGGTTGCTTCAGTATTCAATCCTGGTGTTGCTGCAGCAAAAGCACTAGCTACCCTTGATAAGCTGGGATGCTGGCTTGCTAAGCACACTAATGAGACTTCAGCAGCTTTAGCTGGATTACTAACAGATGTCAGTTCTGTACAGCATGCTACCTTGCAAAATCGTGCAGCCATCGATTTTTTGCTTTTAGCACATGGTCATGGTTGTGAGGATTTTGAGGGTATGTGCTGTATGAACTTGTCAGATCATTTGAAGTCCATTTTTGCAAATATTCAAGAACTATGGAGTGGAGTACTGAAGCTGAGAACAAGTGATAGTTGGTTCGATACACTGGTTTGGCATTAGGGTATCACTGGATGGCTCAAAGATTTGTTAAAAATGGGAGGTATAATTTTGCTTTTGGTATTTCTGTTATTCTTGTTGGTGCCATGTTTGTTGTCTTTTCTGCAAAGGGCCCTGCAGAAGTCAATAAACGCTGCCTTTGTAGTCCAAAAACAAAAAGGGGGACATGTGGGATTTGTGGGGACTGACAGCAGGCCTGAAAGCCTTACAGAGTTTGACTTAAAGACAGTAAAAATTTACCTGTGAGACAAAATGTAGATATGGTAACTAGCTGCCGTGATAACCCAGCTTCAATTAGTGACAGAAAAGGTTCTCACAGAAACAGATGTTCATGGGGTAACACTTTGAGAATGCGCAAAAGAAAACTTGTTAGGTACCTAGCTGCTTGTGTAGCTGTTTGAACTATCTGTAGAACCATTGTTTCCATAAATAATTCTGCCAGTGTGTGCTAACTAAAAAAGATATAAAAAAGCAGCCGTAGAGTAGAATAAAGCTTCTTTCTATCCTTGGATTACGAGTGTGAGTTTGTCGTGTACCCGTCTCGACCGCGACAGCTTGCCACTGAAAAGGCTCCTCCAAAACGGGATAATATAAATTGTGGAAGGCTTTAGCATGGGCCATCTCTGCCTCAAAAGATTTTAAAACCAAAGAAGCAAGAAAAGCGTCATATAAAGATTTTTCTAAGATTTAGCATTTAGGATTACGAAACCAAATAAAATAATCCAACCTGCAAAATGTCTCAGTGGTGGTTTAACTACTTGGCTAGAATATGTGTTTAATGCACCAAAATATCTTGATGAGTTTTCCAGGTGATTTGGATGAGCAAGAAAAGAAAAATCAAGTGTACTCTAGGGCATTTTATTCATAATAGACACTTCTGATCAAATATAGAGATTTTCCATAGAGAATAATAATGCCCTTTTTTGGTAGGCAATTAGACAGTACTGAATTGTATAAACATCTTACATTTTTAAGCTTGTCTAGTGTATTCCCAGATTCTGGAAGTAGAGTAGCAAAAATATAAGGGTAAAAATGTCGTCTTCAGGAAGGAGGTGAGGGTCATGTACTGCTACATCACTTCTCAGCTGCTCAGCAATATGACGTCCACAGTAATTTGTACAGGACCTCTGTTTTATTGCCTGGCCCAAGGCAGAAAAAGAAATGAGCAGGCATTCAGTGTTTCATTTCAAGACATTCAAAGAAATCTCCCAATACTGAACATTGGTCTCTTGCCTGTCTTGCTCTCTTGCAGGTGGGACGTGACCTCAGTGAAGTTTTGAAATCAATATTCCAGTCTATACTAAGGAAAGAGAAAAACCATTACACATTGTTCATGTCTGAGCAGGGCTATCTTGATCATCCTGGCTTTTGATTCCCATTAGGACTGGTGTTCCTGTTAGGTAGAAACACAGCTTGGGGCTCTGCTGACATAGAAAGGTGGATAGTGTGTTTGACTGTGGCAACCAGAGGGAATCTTCCAGGTGCACAATGCAATGGCCTGGCTCTGAAGTTTCACAAGGGGACCTGAGTCTTAGAAATACATGGGAAAAGGAAGGGGGAAAAAAAGCATTGCGGGTCACAATCTTGCACTTTAAATATTGGGATACTAGATATGGAGTTATCTCAGTCTCACTGGGGCTTTGCGAGGAAGAGCTGTAAAACAGAAAGGGGTTTTATGAAGTGGTGGGCAATTAGTTGCAATAAGCAATTTGCTGAAGTGATCCAAGAAGCTTAGTCTTTTAGACGTTCCTTTGATGTTTAAGTATTATTTTTATAAATGTAAGAAACAGCAGACATTAAAAGGTGCTCTCAGATCCAAGAAAAATTGATGCTGAATGAGGTTATTAAACTGAAATACGTTTTAAGAGTATTAAAGAGACTTCAAACTGATGTCACAGTCAGAAGTTAAAATTGCTGTTTCTTACTAAGGATATCAGTTTCCTGATGCCTGCTACTCACAAAGAACAAGTACTGGCTACTATAACTATCTCTACATTGCAAAAACAGATGATTATAGCAGGTCTGTTCACTTTCAGCTGTCAAGACCCAGGCTACTTCCTATGAAGACAAAACTATGTAAAGGCTAGAATTTTGTACAATTGCTATTTACTTCTCACCGATCTTTTAGGACCCTTTAGACCCCATCCAGAGGATGGCTGGGGTTTCAACTCTACGAGTTACACTCCTCTGGATCTGTAGGGTCATCACACAAACCCTGAACCCCTGCCAACAGCCTGTGATGGCTGGGGCGGCCTCTGGAGCTTTTGTGGTTTTTTTCCAGAGCTGTCCCCCAGCAAAGCTCACTCTAAACCTCTGCTCTCACTGAATCCTCCCTTGAACACACCAAATGCAGTTTTGCTAGGGTCTTTAGCATGCCCTTCTTCTCAAATGTCTTGTCTGTTCTTTCTTTGTGATACCACTGGGAACATCTGCCTCCTCCACAATGGTTTGTGTCATTCTCTGAAGCTGAAATGACATAGGGACAGATCCCAAGGGCTGTTCCCCCATGGCAGCATGCTTCCATCATGTAATGACATTCATCAAGCAACACACCAGGGCAGGCAAGATTCTGTCTCAGAATGAATCCCATTTCCTTTCCATATATCAAAGGATATTTCTAAGACCAACAGCTGATGGCAATACTTTTCCCAACAATGACAGTCCAAGAAACAAAAAGCTATTTATCCAGTGTTAGGCAAAAATGCTGAAAGAAAACTATTATGATACATTATTTTACATCACCTTTGCTCCCTGCTACAGTCAAACACGATGAAGCCTTGTAATGCATGCAGTTTAGTATCATGACACTATCAATCACTAATTGTGTGTCTTTTTACCCCTCTTACCCCTGCCTCCTAAGTGTCTGCTCACAGCAGAGGTTGGTTCCATTTTCCAGTAGCTAAGGAAGGCTGTGGTGGGACAGCAGAGGACCTGCTGACCAGCAATATGTCATGTAGTGTCATGGAGGGGCACGTGGCGAAGCTCTCTGTTCAGAAAGAATGGGAAAGGTTATTTAGGGGAAATAGCAGAAAAAATTGATAACAATAAACATGCTTCAATCACTCACTACCAGAACTCTCTCTACATGTCTTACTCCTCCTCCTCCTCCTCCATGGAGGTCCTGTACCTTCTTTTGCATTTGTGGAAGAATGAACAAGTGAGTGATGCAATTAAAGAAGTTGGATGTAATAACAGAATTCAGCTGTATTATACTCATATAATAGACATACAAACATAGAAAGACTGATTTAAGAGGGTATAGACTGTCTTAACTGTGGAATCCTTCACCAGTTGAAAACTTGACCATTTGGCACTAATAATGGTCTTTCAGTCTAGTATTTTTATGCAATTAATACACAAGTATATCTATCAGTATACCTGCCAACATTTGAAATAGCTACAGATACATTTTTTCCCATGTCACAATGAAAACATTTTACCTATTCACTTTTCTCTGCGTTTGGCAGTTCTGAGTGGAAAATAGAATTAATTTGTTACTTCAGACTCATTCATTCTCTTTCCAGGAAGCTGCCAAGAACTTTCAAATTTTCTCTTACTACCTTTTTTTTCCCTTATTTCTCTATTCTGTTGACACATAGTCCTATGCTCATAAACCAGGATGAACTGCTGTATGCATGGCATGTCCAACACCACTACTAAAGTCGCTAAAGGCAAAATGGGCGATGCACTTCCTCCAGCCCAGGAGCTGTTTTGCCCTATCCCCTGCTACAAGTCAGTTGCCTACCAAAAATCCTTCTCTTATTTGAATTTTGGTGTAGAGTTCAGGCCAAATCCATCTGCAAAACCGCGATTTCTGGAATAGTATAAAACCAAGAAATCTACTGTTTTTCCAAATTATAGCTATACTAGGAAGATATGAGGAATAAGGTTCAGAGGGCTCCTGTAATTAGCTAAAGATCTACTAAAGTCTTTCTGGGCTTGCCACAGCACACAAGCTGTGAGTCACAACTACCAAGTCTTCCACTTAGCAACTAAAAGGAAGAAATTATCAATAACATTTTTCTCAGTGAGTGATTAAGACTGTTTTTAACAATGTAGTCATGCATGCTATGTACTAAAAGGGATGATTCATTAGTTACTTGGAAGAAGAGCATCTTCTTTTCTCAGTTCAGAAGCCAGAGGGATGAGCCAATGCCCCATGAACAGGGCTGACTAGCATGTAGAAAGAGAGGAAATACTGGCTACTTTTGTCCCTGTCTCCACATCTGCAGAGCTCAAATAGGGGAATTTTGTATTCAGAAGTGGCATTGTTTTAGTCACGCTTTGCAAAACGTTTTAGTCACGCTCTGACACCAGAGCTGGCTTCTGGCAGCTACTGGCAGCTCCCTCCTCTGCCCTGCAGTCACAGGTGCCTGCCTCGAGCCGAAAGCATCATCTTCATGGCCCCACAGTGCAGCCCAAATAGCCATACCAGCTGCTCTGAAAAGCACTTTCTGATGTGGCTTTGGCACATACAGGAGAAATTTGTTAATCCTGATTTTTGTGCTGATTGCCTCTGCTGAAATAAAAAAGAACACTTACACATAGAACTGACAAAGAGGACGATGACAATAATGGATTTTATTTTTTAATTGAACCCTATTGTTGCTGAAATGAAATTTAAGCCAACTCCTCCCAACTTTCCATCATCTTCAGTTTGCTAATGCTAATCTTCCTTTGAAGATGAGGTCATGCATACAGTAATGAATAGGCCACTCCCAAGCCTTGTTAGGTTTGGGTAGCTCCATGTTGTAAGACATTCTTTGCAAAACCCTGGTGGTGCAATACAGTAGCAGGATGGCATAACCATCTGGAAAGTAATGCTGGGTTGTCTGACGCTCTTTTTCCTGCAAGGAGAAATGTTGTCGAAGCCTCTATGCAAAACATTTCCAACAAGCGGAAATTGATGTTGTTGTGTTTTCATCACAACAGGTGTCAAGTACGAAGCTTTTTTTTTTCTGAGGAGACTGATCAAAATTGTCACATGAAAGACCTACATTTCTTTCCCCTTTTCTTGGAGCCTGAATATCAGATACAAGCGTAACTTGCATGCTTCTTACTGTAGACTTGTAATAATCATCTGGACACACTGTACTCAGAAAACTGGCAGCAATTCCAAATTGGTGTGTGTGACAGGCCTCTGGCACCAGCTTAAAGATGATCATCAGTATCTGCAATGCTAGTACACATGCAGTGCCTTTGCATCCAAACAACAATCACACTATTCCTAAGTACGCTTTTATCCTGGATTTTATCAGTCCCATAGAAACTCTGTATCACTCATCCCCGGGCTAAGTCTTTGCCTAAATGTTTCTCTCTGTGGTTTTGCTTAGCCTTTCTTTTGACCTAACCCTGGCTACCCCTTTTTGCCTTTCACCACTCTTCTCCTCTGTCACAGGTTGACTCCTTGGCAGCCAGCACCAGCTATTTGAGCAAAATCCTTCATCTCCCTTACTCATGCCTCTGTTTTCTTGAAGAGGTCAGGGTGGGAGGGAAGGAGATCCATCCTCCACACCCCAGGACAGCCCTGACCCCCATGAAGCAGTTAGCAGCTCTAAGGGGTGGAGTAGAAGTCCTTGTCAGTACTTCCCTTCCCAAACACATTTGAGCAATATCCTGCCGTGAACATGGCCTACCCTCAACTTTTCTGCATGTGTTAGTATTTATTCCCAGCCTTTTGTTATCTGAATCTCTTTTCATTTTACCTTGTCAAGTGCAGAGTGTGCTTCCCATAGTATTGGGAGTAGAAAAAGTGTCTCTCTAAGTGCCTGTCTAGCTGAGTTCCTGATAAAAAGACCTCGGGGATTTTGGTTATATTATTCATTATGTAAGAGTGCTTAAAGCCCTGGCTACATAAAATCCATGCAATTCAATTCCAAACATACAACTGTAAGGAAATAGATCACTACTGAAATAAGAAGTGCTTTGGGAAAAAAAAGGGGGGGGGGGGTTGGTTTTGGGGTTTTTTTGGGTGTTTTTTTGGGTGTTTTTTTTCTTTTTTGTTAATTCCAAAAGGTGACATTTTGTTCTAAAGCAAAGATCATTTTTGTGGCTTTAAAGGTCAAATAAATGTCACTTGAAAACCAGACAACTGACTTGAAACATGGGCAGGGTTCTTTTCATTAAGTAGTAGAATATATTGACCAAAAGAAGGATCTTCTATAAAAAAAATGTCATCTTCAGTCAAATAGTTTAAATCTTCTGAATCTCCTGAATATATGCACAGCACATATTGGACACCAAATGAAATAATCTTCATTATATATATGTATATAACCACTGACAAGCAATGTATTTCAGATAAAAACAGAGCATTATCAATTCCATATGTGAAGTGTTATGTAACTTAAATTATTTTTTCTTCCACCATTATACTTCAGCTTTCACCAGAAACTTCAAAGACAAATAAAACATTAGTCATTTAACTGGTGATACATAATACTCATATTTGTCATCTCTGGCAAGGTTCTGCTTTTAAACTTAAGTTAAAGCAATTCATTTGTGTCCTAAGAGACATAAGTACATAAACTTCATTGCAGTATTTTTCTGACAATGCTGAACACAGAGCAAGGTCAGACCTTGGGAAGGAAAACTGAGCACAGTGCTGAATGACTGCTATGATTATTTTTTTCTGTAACTCCTGAAATCTTGTATGCTGCTCTTCTGACTCTTCCTTGGAAATGGCTGCATCATTTTAGCTAAAACATTTCCTGCCTTCTCCCCTCAGCTACCCATAAGAAACAGCCAGAGGCATTTCTTTTGCATTGGAAACATCTGAACAATATATTCACAGTTCAGAAAGTATGGAAGAGTTGAAAACAGTATAATTTAGTGGAAAGAGCTGGGTAGTTTTTCCCTAGGAGCTATTACCTGTGCTTTGCATAATGGAAACGTTGCTATTTCTTTTTATCAGTAACTCACTGCCTTGTTACTCTGCCACTCTCTATAGTGGTTAATATATAACTCACCGATGAGTCGGTTTTTCCCTACAGTGTTACTTCAGGCAGTGCAGGGGAATTCCCTTTGATATCTGTGCCAGAGCAAAGGTACACTGGCAGCTGCAGGTTCACAAAAGGGGTACTTCAGCTACAAGGACAGCTTGGGAACATCTGTCTCCCATCCCTGCCTTGCCTCCTGCTGCTTCTTCACACTCATGCTTCTCTGCAACTGTTTGTGGGTTTGTGCTGTAAATCAGGTCACTGAACTGATCCAAATTACAAATAGGCCTTTTTATTTACAGAGTTGTTCTCAATACAGGTTGCTTTTCCTACCAGCACAATGCCAGAAACCGCAGTGTTGGTGCAACTGAGGAGGCAGGATCCTGGGACAGAGAGGAGAGAAAAGCAGTTGGGATAGAGGGCACTGGAGAGGAAGCATGCCTGAGTTCATGGAACTCCTGGCTCAGATGGTGTCTCTTCTGCTAATAAGGGTAGGAGGCAGTCAGGATGTTGTCATAAACCATTAACAAACAGCAAGTTCACAGAAAAGGATCATGCACTTGTTCTAAAAAAAGACTAAAACTAACCAGTAAAACAGCTCCATATGTGACTTTTGCAGGAAAAGTAGCTATATACATAGGTGTTAGAGAACATGCAGGCATATATATACACACATGCACACGCATATACACACAAATGCATGTTCACATACATGTACACACACAAAAGCCATCTCTAAATTTAAAAGAAATGCAAAATACATCTCACTTCAGCATTTTTGACAGTCTTCAAAGCCTGTATGCAACTCTGATCCCCTGGATGGCTGGTTCATGAAAGCAACAACTAGGGAAGCCTATAGAGGGAGCAGGCTGCCTTCTTTACCTTAGCAAGAGGAGTTTTCAACCTTAAGTGATGACCCTGAGAGAAAGGAGAGAGAAAGGTAGAGGAGGAAAAGGGAGCAGAGCCCTATGCAAGGGCCAGAGCAGTTGCCCTGCAAACAGGGGGAGCAGCACCAGACCTGCTACTCAGGGCATGGGCAGGAGAGCTGCAGGTCCACACCTACCGTCTCCCTCCTTCCCTCTTCTTTGTGTTCACACTTTGTGCCCTACAGGGAGTTAGGAATTTCTCAGTGTTTGCCCCAGTCACTGGGGTGTCCCAGCACTTCAGCCTCTCCTCTGCACATTGCAGGATGGAGATTTGCTTGCCTGGAAGTTGAGAAGAATTTCACCATCCAACATCTACAGCCAAAGTAATAGAGCACTGCCTAGAAGAAAAGAAAGGATGCAGTCAGAAAAACCTGGCATTTGCTGTTGAACAAGAACAACTAAAAAAAGGCTAACCGTGCCACAGACAACATAAGAGAAGCAGTATTAAGCAGAGCCAATTCAGAAGACAGAATATACAGAAATGTCATAGTTAGTTATTGTCAGTAGAGGCTATGTGACTAAGCTGAACATTATGTGTATTTAAATTCACATGTGCATGCACAAAAATTTCTAAGCCTTTAACCCATGTATACCTCTATTGAAGGTCCAGAAAGCGGGTAGTTATTTGTATGGCTGTGAAGCCGAGAAGGCCCATCCTAGACAGATTTGTATTTGCTGAGCATGACACAAATCGGTACCAAGAGCCCCTGCCTTACTGTGTTTATTATAGTCCAACAAAACAGAGGATAAGACTTTTTTCTTTTTCTTAATCTTTTTCTTTTTGAAACAGATAGGGAGCTGTGACCAAAAAGAAAGTTTAACAGAAACTGGGTGTTAAGTCTCAGTCTTAGTTCAGTCTTAGAGACCAAAGGACTAGCAACTAAAAAATAGCTGTTCAGCGCTTGACCGAGCAGTATGTGTGTTCTTAACTTAAAAATAACAATCAGAAATAAAAAATAGTGCACAATACATGGCAAACACACATGCATTATTTACCAAGTTGCACTTGTGAGTTCTTGTAGAAAGACTGGCCACTAGAGTGTGCATCTGATAACTTACATTTTGGTTAAAGTGTAAGGATGGGTATAAAGTATGCAATATTTATACATAAAAAATTATACTAAGAGCTTTCTCCCCCCACGCACTTAAGTCTAATAATACTTTAGTGCATGTCTCCTGGGGAGCAAGAACAGGTCTTAGCACTGCAATATAAATAGTTAAGTACAAGCCATGCAGCAGTAAAAGAGAAAAGGAAAACTCCATGCCCTTCAATTCCAAGGCAATGCAGGATGAGAAATATAATGAGATAAAATAAAAGGATACTATTACTTTTCCTCAGGTAACCTATATAATATGGTTCATCATTTGACTTGTAATACAGGTTTGCTGCTGCTCTCTTTTTTGCTTATTTTTTTTCCCCCACCATTGGAGAAAGGCCATTTGAGGAATATACTCTGCACAGTGATGTGATTCAGCAACTTTTTGGAAAACAAAAACACAGCCCTCTTTTTGGTGCACTAATGAAACACAACTGGCACTAATTTTCATTGAATTGAGCCTAACTGAAAGCAGGTAATGTATCATGTAAGCTAAAGCTCAGTGGTCTTAGATCACAACATTATTTTTCATGGGTTTTTATATATTATGTGCTGAACATAACCTGCTGCTAAATCAGGCCAATGATAACAAATATATTACTGTACAAGCTGTTGTGTTACCAAGAATGGCGCAGAAAATACATTTGCCTTTTTATCAAAATTCTATGTAGCTTCTGTCCATACATGTGAGACCATTGTTTGGGCACGTCCACAGAAAGGTTATCCAGCAGTTCCACAAAGGCAGAGCCCCCTGTCATGAGCTTGCCATATCAATATTTTTTCCATGAGAACACTGAATGGTACTCAGTAACACCGCTCTAGAGACATTATATAATTTTACATATTTGGTATTCTTTACCAGGAGTGCTTCAAGTCTGGGAAATTAAATCAGAATCAAAAAGAGGTAGAAAATCCTCCACTATCACACTCAGGGTAGTCAAAAGAATTTAGGAAGCCTTATGCTTCATGAGTGTGTTTCCATCAAAACTATCCTAATAAAGGCATCATTGTCTATTTAGTCTGATGGAGAAGTCCTGTCTCCAGGCAGGCATGATGTGATAGCCAGCCATGGCAAGCAGTGAGTGCCTGAGCTGGGATGTGCTGCATGTCCTGGCTCAGGGCACATGCTGCTTTCTCACCACACCACCTGCAGAGCACCAGGCAGCATGTTCCCCACAGACCAGGAAAACAGGGACCATTCATACCTCGAGCCTCAGAAGAGCTGCCACTGCAGCTCTGCAGCCAACAATGAGTGCAGCTGCTGAGGAGCAGGTCCCACACCCTCTGAGAACCCACCTGAAGATGAAAAGTGCTGCATGAGCACCCACCCTTATTGTTCCTGGCAGAGCTGCAGGGGGACATTGGCACCTGTGGGCTTGGCTGCCCACCAACCAGCACGGAGCCTCTACTCTTAGAAGAGTCAAGCAATATTCCATAAACATATTGCCACTTGAAAAAGAGAAAGTCATTTTGACAACAAAATCTTCCAGTGACCAGGGTGTTGCTGGGAATAAAGAGCTGGCAGAATTTCTACCATAAATATTTATACCATGCTATTGTATATCAGCTGTAAAAACTTGCTCTGGGCTGATATTTGGAAAACAAGACCCAGCAAGATAATCCTTTTTAAAACACATTATCCCATTTGAATAATCTACAGATATGTAAATCAAGACCCCTGCAAGTGTAGGCCCCACTGACACCTTTGCTGATTCTTCTTTGCTGATGCTTCTTTGCTGATACTATGGGCATTAGGGAAAGTGAGTAGAGGCCATTCTAAAGTTCTTGGTCTGGGGCTTTCTTTTTACCTCCAGATGTCGTCAATGGTTCAGATAAAAATGCTGGGGAGACAGAGTAGAGCAGACAAGCTGCCATCAGCATGGAAACATGGAGAAGAGTTTCCCCAGAAGAAAAACCTAACTCCTGAGAATGCACATATAGCAAGATATGGATCACCTTTGCACACAGGTAAGAAAAGGCACTGTTGGAAAGTCCCTGAATCCTGCCTAGCCATACATACCTCCTTCCAAATCTGGAGTAAGCCAACTTTCCCAGATAAGTGAAGGGAAAACTGTACCTATTTCCATCTCCGAGGAAATGTCTGCTGTTGGTTCAAAATTAAACCAGCTTCTTGGTCATAATGCCGTAACACTGCACTGGCTACACAGCCCTCTTGTTTTAAAAGGTTTCCTGTGGGTTCTACCACACCTGAAATGTACTTTGCTGGAAAACATGTCAAATGGCCCTTCTGAATGGACATTTCCAGATGTGCACAGAATATGCCCAGGACAAATAAGTTGTTAAATGCACCAGGAATGGAAAACTCAGTATCCAGCAAACAGTAGCAACTTTTTGTGTATTACTGATAAAGTATTCAGGATTTATAGTTAGAAATACTCTTTTCATTGATTTCATTATTAGAAGTCTGTTACATCTAAGAATTTTTTAAATGCTGGATCTCATTTCCAAATACTCTGAGGGAACAACAGCCACAACAGCCACAACAACAAAATTAGAAACACATTGCTAAAAATAAAATTAGAATAACTAAGCTCAACACTATACAGGGAAAATGCAGTGTTAAAATGTATGAGGTAAAATATTGTCTAACTATCCCAATGTTAAACATCATTTTGTCCTTGGAATGGGCAAGGGCAGAAATTTGTGACATGCTCCCAAGGTGTTAAACACACTTGTGGTTTATGCAAGTTATGTGCTAGACCAGTATATTTTCTCAGTATAGTTAAGGCTAAAGAGGTTTAATAAGATTTTTTAATTAATTTTTTAATTTACAGGTCTTTTTTAAAAAATGCTTTTAACTCTCCCTTCCTTCAGGACTGTGATTCCAGGAAGTCCTGAGAAAATAGATAGTTTATTTTTCAGTACTGCTTACACAGGAAACCCGGAAAGATATCTCAAGTGAAAGAGATTCTTCAGCAAGCATGGAAAAGCCACTGCTCTCACACCTATCACATTGGTGGCAAAAGCAGCAGAAGGTGACAGATATCCTCCAATCTGTACTGGGGCAACCCCTCAAATACTTTGTAGTGAATTTTCCTGAGGTAGGTAGGTAGGTAGGTAGGACAAGTGTTTCAGAGCACACATACTGCCATGGCCTGGGTTAAAGTCAGGCTTCCCTTATCATCCCTGAATAAGTATCTTCATGAAACAGACATTCTCACACCACCTGCACATAGTGCATGCACATGTTGTGCAGGCTGGACAATGACAGTTTCTTCTCACAATGATGTTGAAAAATGTATTCCCTTTCATTTTTTCAGGAACTAAAAATGAAACCATGTATTTCCAAAACCAGAACCGTGTCATAATGGCCAACACAGGATAAGAGGAACAGGGGTTTGTTGTGGTCTGCAATATCTTCTCACATTAGTAACCCTCCCTTCCTCTCCCTCTTCTAGCCTCAAACATGTGGCTGTCAGAAACTCTTTAACACAACATTGTCAAATACATTCACCAAATATTCTGATGAAAAAGGATCATTCAAATAAAAAAAATATGGTGATAAAAATACCCTGTTTAGAGCATTGTTTCATATTGGTGAATAGTTCATTTGCTATTCCCGGGTATTAGAGTCGAGCTCAGTGCTTTTGTAATAAATATTTTTAAATGAAGGTTAAAGAAAATGTTTGTCTTATGTTACATACTTGAAATGTCTGTGGAAACAAACAAGCACCCGCTTCTTAGGGCACTACCTTGAAACAAGCAGACAGGCCAAATACACATGGGTTTCACAAATCGCTCTCCAGTAAAAATCTGCACATGTGAGCTGACTCCTTATCTCCACTTCAATCAAATGAGCTTATTGTTAAAGTTTTACAAAGCAATCCTGCAGCAAGGTGAAAGATGAAGGGATTATTGAATAATAGATAAGAATATTTTTCGTCAGCTCAGATGTATTCATGTATCTGAGAACGTACCAGGAAAAAAGCCCTCAGAAAGGTGCTGGCTGAATTCCAGCAAAAGCAACCTGACTGTCAGGGCCCTGCAAGGGCTGGGGTCTTCCCATGAGAGGTGGCAAAACAGAGCTGCTGGGGAAGCACCAGGGAACCCAAGACAGTCCCAGCCCCAGGCATTGGGAAGCTCTGTGGGGATGGGAACATGGGCCTGTGGTGGGCCCAGCCTGGGGCGCTCACAGCTAAGCAGGGCTGTAGGCAGCTGCACAGTGGCTATGCTGAAGCATCACAGGGGCAGGGACCAACAGTCCCAGGGGGCTGACATGGGATCCTGGGCTGCAGGCAGGGCAGGGGGAGCCCCAGAGGGCTGGGCAAGGGTAGTCAGAAACCGGGGTGCCCTCAGGGCCCTGATATAGTTATGCAGAGATACACAATTAGTGCTAAAGAAGTTGTCCATATTTCTGGTCCTGTAATTGATTAAGAAATTTTTTCTTCTTTTTCTCTCATAGCTTTATAAGCCAACAAGCCTGCCCTTAAATTTGCAGCAGCTGGAACTGTAAACCTATTCCCAAGGTCATTCTTTCCATCAGGTTTCCTACAATGTAGTTAAATGCAGGGGCAACAAAGCATTTGTAATAGTCTGGAAAGCACCATCCCCATGCACAAAAGAAAAAAACTACCAAATTGTCTAATTTCAGCACCGTTCGGCTTCTTACCCTGCACCCATTACCCAGAGGGAGTCATTGTTCTGTTATTATGGTCTGAAGAGACAAAGATTTTTAAAAGATCTTTTCACTGCATGAGCCAGCCCTGTCCCTGTTGTCTTTCCCTTTTAATGAAGATCACAGTGTAGTTGACATCTTTGATCCTGAGAGCCTCTGAAGAAGTGAAGGTATAATGACATTATTCACTTAAAAGCTAGGGAGATACTGACTGAAACAACATCTACTGAAATAAAGTATCAGTGAATAATGAAGTGTCACTTGAATATTCAGAACTTCATTCATTAAAAAACATTTCTGAAAGGAACTGGTTCATGCGTCCCTGGAAACACTAACACAAGACATGCCAGGCTAAATCAGACTTGGCATTTAGTCTGGAATCAAAGTACTTGAACATACTCCATCATCCCACAATGCTGACTACAGAGCAGAAAACCCTTCTCTTACCTTGTGCACAACTATGAGACTATATGCAATCGTGAGCTAGAGAATCTCTTAAAAGGCAGGTGAAAACAGGGAATACTTATCTCAGTAGTATTCCATCAGCATAGTCCATCACAATGTAAAGGTATGATAGTCTCCAAAATACTGTATCATGTGAAAAGAACCAAATTTTTGTCTTTTGGACCAGGGACAGTAATAAACTGTCCCTGCAGCACCATGGAGCTCAGTGCTGTCTAATCTACCTTGATTTTTTGACAGGACATTTTTTATTAACTCCTTGCTCTCTTAACTAGACCGCTGTGGGCAACTGAGTTAACATTTTTTAAATTAGCTTGGATGTGTCTAAGCTGTACCTCGGGTCCTGTAGAGAAAGAATAGATACAAACTGGGAGTTGAAACTGCAGCATTGACATAGCCCAGCATTTTGGACCTCTGTCCAGAAAGGCATTTCAGCACATGCGTAGCTGTAAGGCTCTGAATAGACTTGCAACTGCTTTAGCTTAATAATGGTGAAGCATCTTGTGAGCTCCCTTCTGGATTGGAAATTATGTCTGAAGGGTTTCAGAAAATGTAGTAGAGCCTCAGGAAGCAGGAAACAACATTTATTCAATTTCTCTCCTCTCCACTTAAATGCACTGGATCTAGGATATTTTGGCACAAAACTCAGAGATATTTAAGCAAATGTCAGAGGCCATCAAAGGCCCAGCAAAGTCAGTTTTGGTGGGTATGGGCAGGTACAGAGAGGACCTTTTCCCTAGGCCACACAAGCCCAAGTGCCAAGTGACAGAAGTCAGGATGAACACCGACAACATGGAACAAGGAGACATGCCATCTTTCTGTGAGGATTTATACAGGCTATTGTGCCACTGCAGCACGCAGGGCCCAGAAGCATACTCCAGGTAGCACAGCTTCTTAAGAAAATAGCAGTAAATGAATCTGTGTGCAATGCTCTTCTTCTGGTGACAAACCAGTTCAAAAGAAACCCACAACAAGCACCTTCAAGAGAAGAACACTATGCAAGAACCCATCTGTGCACACACACAAACACACAGGGACACCAGGATATTTATCCAAAACAATCCCACATAGCATCTCACTTCAGATCTTGTGGATCACATGAGGCACAGGGTCATCTACATGCACATCACTGCTTTTGCAGCTGTTTGGATCCACGATCTGCATCTTCTGCTTCCCAGCTCCCTCAAAGTGAAGTTTCAGACAGACCAAAATACTGAAAAATCTCCCTGCCTGATGACTGCAACATTTGGAAATGGCTGTGTCAGCTGGTATTCACCCCCTGTAATGGCACCGTTTGATATTTGAGACTGTGTTTTCATTTCTGGAGAATAATGCACATGCCTCAACTCCCTTCTCCCATGTGTCATCCCACTGCTATTCCTTTCTTCTTTAAGCCACAGTTTGGTATTTTTTTAAGTGAACATGATTACCAATAAAGCAGGCCCCACTTTCTCCCACTCCCACAATTTCACCCAGATCATCTGTTGTACTGTGCCATCATAAATATTTGTGTGGCTGCATGGTTAACCAGATCAAGGAACTGATCCAGAAGAAAAACAGCTCCTGGGAAAAAATATGCAATTTTTGCATATAGTTTCCCACAAAGTCATACAAATGCTTATGCTGCAATTGTAAGAAGTTTTTCATAAGAATTGGGATGATTGACTGAGAAAAGTGAAGGGGAACGATCTGGTTTTTTAAGCAGTTTTTCTGGCCTTAATGTGCTGCCATGGTCTGGCATTTGCTTTCACCAGCAAATTTGTTCACAGAAAGAACACAGAATCTCCTGCTTTGGGGAGTAAACATGCAGAGCTATTGAAAATTCCTTCTGAATGCCCAGGGAAAAGCTCTTTGCACATCAATATCTAATTCTTGCCAGCATTGGAGCCCAAGCCCGTGAAGTCCAAAACAGTGTCCTTACACAAGAAGTGCATTCTCCTATTGATGACAAGCTCAAGGATTCTTTGGAGTCAACTGCTAACACTCCAGAGGCAAACACCCTATTTCTCTTTCTCTCACTTTCTCTGGATTTAAGAACTGGTGAGACAGAATGCTGCCTCGTTACCTATTCCACAGCCCTGTGGTGTAAATGGGAGAGAAAAGTATGGAAGCATTACCATTTGATTGCATTTTATCAAAAAGCCTTTTGAAAACAGGTCACCTCCCCATTTAACAATTTCTAACAAACTAAGCCTAAAACCAGATACCAAAAGTCCTGACACCAATTCCCTCAATTTCACTTCTTTTTGTCTAGTTTTCTTTCTTCACAATAAAGTGACAGTTCCACTGCTAATGTTTCTCAGGGTACATGTGATAATCTTTTGTGAGACACTTGAAAATTGCAGTTAAATGCAAGCTTGCTGATGAATAAAGCTGCACAGAAGGCAAAAATGTTGCCTCCTCCACTAAAGAAAAAAAAGAGTAAAGAATAACTGTTTTCTCCCCACTGGTTTGTGGTGTGAGATAGCAGGGATACACAACTAGCTGATGCCATGAGTGGGAGGACTGACTACAAAGAGAACTCTTATTGTTTCCAGTAACTGTACAATTAACTTAAATTGTGGCTATGTTTTCACCAGTGGGCTTAACATATTCAGACTAAGGATAGTGTCTAAGTGAACATTACCATTTCCTGGAGAGATTTCAAACCAGTGGTCCCCCCTGAAATTGTATACCATTGCTTGCCCGTCACTAGCCCAGAAACATGAAGGCTGTATGCTACCATAGGCTAGGGGACTTCCTCCACACAGTGTCTGTGCCATGGCAAGCCTAGGGACAGAGCTCTGATACATAGGGTGGACATATTTAGCTTGAGGCAGTAAAGGTCAGGTAACAGAAAAGGACTGATCCTCATCATATCTACTCTTTGGGTAGCTCTACTAATCTTGATCAAAGCCAAGAGGGACTCAGCTATAGAACAGAGAGGTGACCATTTTTAGACATTAAATGTGTTTAAATTCTAGGGAGCCTGGAGAATGTAGAATCTACTACAGGGCAGAGACTGCTTAAGGAAGTTAGAGGCCTGTTTTTAACACATCCTTGGGAAAGCTGGCAAGAAGAATTGCTTTTGAATTTTTCCACCAACTGCCAGTTTCTCACACTCCATTCTGTCTCTACTTCTGGTTGTATTCGTGTGACTTTTGGAGCTGTGATGGCTTGAGAATGTGATCAAGGAAATATATGTAAGGACAGGTCTTATTTTTTATTAAATTAAAGGGGCAGGAACCTGACAGATTTTCAGGCAGATAAACTCATCTCCATGCCACTGAAAAGTCAGTGTGCTTTGAAGTGTGTCAGAGCCTTTTCTAGCTGTTCCTGTCTAGTAAAAGAAGACATTTCCCTTCAACACCCCTCTACTTGATCTGATGCTCCACTTTCTCCCTCCCCTGTAAAGCCTCCTCTAACCCTATCTCCATGCTGACAGCACCCTCAGTCTTGTCTGGATGCACCGAGTTTTCACACCCTCATTTCCACCTTTCTTCCCATTCCTCTCACCCTGCCCCACCACCTCTTCAAGGCTTCACTGAGCAAATCCTCTGGATCCCCCATTCTTATTACACTGAAGCCCCTTTGACAAGCCTCTGCCAGGCAGGAGCAGTTTCACAAAACCTAGTCTTCTGCAAGGCAAAGCCACCAGAGAGATTCCTGCTCAGCCAGATCCACTTTCTCGGCCAGACATTTCCTGATAACTGGATGATAGGGCTGTGCTGCTGTCTACACTGCTGCAGCCACCAGGAGTATAAATAACCCTCAGAAACAGAATTCCCTTCAGGTTTGAGACACCACCAGTGGGTCAGGAAGGAGCTTTCACAGTAGTAAGGAAGCAGCCTGTGTAAAATAGGCAGTATTTTTCCCTACAGTTCAAGATAACACAGTATTTTGTGAGCTTTGTCCACAGCTGCTGTGCATAAAGTACAGGAACATTTTACAATACTTTTAATGTTGTTGTGTCATAATGTTCTTCAGTTCTGCTTATGGTTAAAAGGGACAAGAACAGATTAGGACCCAGTTGAGTGAGGAGAAAAGAAAGGTAAAGGAAAGAAAATTGCCAAACATTTGCTTCAATGGGCCATCGAGAACTGAAGGTGCAGACCCCTGCAGACATGCACAGGTTGGCAGCACAGCAAGGACCCATCTGACACTGTGCTTCTGCAACTGAAGACTGAAGAAAGTCCCTTGAAATGGGTGGGGGGCAGGAGAAGGAAGAATTTCTAGCAATTCACTGCAGAACAGTGACTCTCCCCAGTCAAGCTTGACTAAGGGCAAAGAGTGGTGAAGAGAAGGAATACCTTAGACAGGATGAAAGGAGAGAAATAATGTCCTGGGTTTCTGTCTAGTACAGACTGTATAGACATTTGAGCCACCGATGAATCAACATGAATCAGCCCAATTATACCTCAGACCACAACCATGATGTAAATCGAGGTGATGCAGCGGCTGACTCAGAGGCACCTTGCACATCCAAGGTGAGGCACAGAGTTGGGGACAGCAAGCTGTCAGCCCTACCCAAATAAACCCATAAAGCCTGGGCACAGGCCTGAAGTATTCTGCCCTCTCTAGTTCAAATAACCAGTATATATCATGCCAGCCTGTAACGTGCAATGGCTCGCTGTCTACCTTTAAAAGAGCAAGTTCTCCTTCAGGATTGATTTACCTCACCAGTGACATCACTGACAAGTGGAGGTGCTGTGACTACAGCCTGGATCACCCCTCTCAGAGGAGATAGGGCTGGTCAGTACGTATGATCTTCTCCCACCACAGATATCTGGCAACAGAGCCACATAAAGCAGCAAACCACACAGCAAAATAATACAGAACAAATTATATTTCAGTGGCATCAATGTCCCTGTGCAGACTGTCCCATGGTGATATGAACAGCTGTTGTGCCATGGAGAAAAAGGCTATCTGGCTTGAGATCACAGCTGGAATCTGGTCTGCCACCAGAGAATTCCCGTTGAGACTAGATCCTTGAGCTCTTGACTTTCCACTAAATTTTCTGAAGCAGTTTCTCAAAAATATCCCTTACATGCTGCAGCTAATAATTTGCTCTCAACTCATAAGGAATGAAACCTAGATGCCTCTTCCTATATGCTGGCATGTAAGAAGTGCAGAGAGATCTGTCACAAGAAAATTTGGGAGCCTACCTCTCCTCCCTCTCCCAGACCATCCTACTGTGGTGCTTCTTCCTGCCTTTCACACTCCTCCTAGTTGCCACCGGTGACCTTCAGGCCCTGTGTTTGGGCAACATCAGCTATTGGCATGTCCTTACGTGTCACCCTGGTTGCGTGCTCCCTAGGTTGTGACACCTTAATGAAGCCCCTGCATGGCTCATATCCTCCTTGGCCTCGTTGGGGCCATGGCTCTACATGTTGGTATGCTTCTGTCCCTCCTCACCACAAGTCCCTCTCTTCAGTATGGATCAGATCCAGATAGAGCTAATATGATTGTGTCAGTAATAACAGGAGGCTCTCAGATCTCCATGTTAAACCTGGGCACAATGAGACCTGTAGTAAACCAGGGATGAGATTCATCTCACTAAAACTTTTTATACCTTTAATGTAAACATGAAAAACAGAACTAGTCATCCAAACAATCATTTTACTTAGTGGAGAAGCAATTCTGGAATAAAACTCACATGAATTAATTTATATATCTGCCTTAAAATGGCACGACTCATGTGTTGCATAGTATTTGTTCCTCAGCCTTGAATCCATCAATGAATCCCATTCTAGACATCCAACAAGTGGAGTTGTATTTGCTTGCACCATTTCTTACAAATACCCGCTTGGACACATTTACATCAGCTTGGAACTGATTTATTCCAGTTTAATTTGCATAGTTGAAGTTGATTCTCAAATCTAGAAACACTTTAGTATTAGGTCTCCTGTTCATACTCATGCATACTAAAAAGAATTTTATGGGATTTTTTAAACTGGTATTGTGCAGGCTGCTGAAAAAGCATGGTAGATCACTTTGAGCCCTGGACAAAGTGCTTCTCTTTGGCCTTTTTGGATCTCTTTGTGCAGTGTGTTGTGGTCTTTTTGAATATCATCTCATTGGAAAGTAGTAGGGGCTGACAGAGCTGGAATACCAGGGGGACATGCCAGATGGATGGAAACTGTGAACTTCAGCACTTTCTTTTCTGTCTGCATTACTGCAGCTAGGGTGGGGACTGCCTTCTCTTTTGCTCCCTCTGCATTTTGCGCATGAGGCCAGGCATCTGGAAAGGAACAGGATTGTCAGCAACAGCATCATGGCAAGGAAGAAGGAGACAGGTATATGTACAATATCACTATACAGCTTACTACCACTGCACTGTGGCCCTGATCCTGAGAGTGACACCAGAGCTTTCAAGGATAGTCCTGTACCACAGAAGTCACCGCCTGCTTTGTCACTGAGTATGGAAGAACAGGCAGGGGTATCACAGAAAAACTGACAGTGGTGCAGATAGAGGGTTATCTGCTGTTTGTACCTAGACATCACCCTTTCAGCTTTCACATCACTTACAATTAACAAATTGTAACAATCAAAATACAACAGTCTACACAGTGCTGTGTTTGCAATTCTTCCTTATGACAAGGCAGAAAAGAATAAAGAAAAGTTCCAATAATGTTCTTCTTAATAAATAAAAACTGGGTGGATGTGATCTGGCTTTTACTATGTAGAGCATACCAGATGTCCAGAAGACCTCTATCTCTGTTGAACAGTTTTGATCTCAGCTTTATGTTTGTGCTGAATGAAATGTGTGCAAATGCCTGACAGAGTCAAAGGATGCCTGAAACGGGATTTAAGCTTGAGTCATAGAACCACAAAATAATTGAGGTTGGAAAGAACCTCTGGAGATCACCTAGTCCAATACCCTGCTCCAAGTAGATCCACTGCCAACACTGTATCAGGTCACTTGATCATGTTTGTCTTTGCTTTCACTGCACTTTCCTGGGGCTGAGGCTTTGGCAGCAATGATGCTTTTGCCAGCTGAAGCCATTCCTACCCCACCTCCAGTCCTGGTTCTCACAGTGTCCTCCCAGCACAAACATTTGGGTAGTCTCCTAAGGAAGTGATTCAGCTGAAATATAATCTGTACCACCAACATCATAATAATTTTTCTATCCAGAACAGTTCCCCAGTCCAACATATTCTGTAGTCATACTCACAACCATGGTAGAGAAAGAGCCAGACAAGGACAAGCAGCCAAGAGGAGGAAGGGAAAGGCGGAAGAAAGAGCAATGAAAATGCCTGCCTGAGCCAGAGCTGCAGATTAATGAATTCTGTGTTAATACCAATCCTCAGAAAAGCAAGATTCAATTCCTGTTCAAGCCCCTTCACCACTACGATTTCCTTTCTGGAGGTGGGGCGGGGTGATAAAGTATTGCTTATTGAATATTTTCACATCCACCAAACTTATTGAGAAAACTCCATCAATTTTATAGGAACCAGGTGAGACTGTACATATATCAGAAAGAAGAAACAAGCAGAAAGTTGACCTGAACAGAACTATAAAAAAAAATAAAATTTTTCAAAAGAAATAACCAGACTGCTTCAGCTACAGAATCAGGGATGTCTTCACCCAACATTTTGTGGAAAGGTATTTGCTTCAGAATTAAGTCAAGCCTGAACAAAACTGGAATGAACTAACCTGCCTTCACTCCAGCTTTCCCATCTTCACAGTATTTCCACATTTGCCAAAAGGATTCAAAACATTATAAATGACCAAAATAATCTGAGGAAATTCCAGAGAAGGACTAGATTGCTGAAAATTCAGGCAATTGATCCTCATTAGTGCTACTGCCAACATACAAAAAAAATAAAAAGACCTCATTCATTCCATCTAGCAGTAGGTATTTAATGCAGACATCTGAGTCAGAAGCCAGATCACACTAGTCCCTCTGTGTAATCCATGAAGAGTAGCAAACACCCCCTGAAGACAATTCACTGCAACATCTCACTTATCATTTCTGTATAAACTCATTGGAGGTCGAAACTGCCCTCCAAGCAATACTGACACACTCACACTCATCACCGACCAGTGAGAGGCTTGATGCACTGACCTGCCACATTTTAGTTCAACCTCAGTCTCTCATTTCTACTGGGAAGAGTTCAAAATTCCATTTGAAAGCCAAATACAGATTGAACTAAAACTTCGGGTGCCAAAGAACAACTTACTCAAATCAATCCAATACTGAAGCTTGAAACAATATTTTAAATGACATAATGACATTGATTTGTCCAGAGTTAAAGACAATACTCCTGACCAGAGTATAATATTCCTATATAGATTCAGCAGAAGCTGAAGTCTCTAAACAGTCCTAGCTCTCATTATTACCCTGCCTTTAACATTAAATGTATCCTTATAAAGACTTCCAGTCTGACCAAAATTGGAAGTAGCAATAAGCTCCTGGCTCCTGTCAAAAATCCTAATTCATTTCCCCTCATGTACCACAGAACAGAAGGTGGTACCAAAAAGCCACCTTAAGAGCAAGGAGTGGCTTTAACTAGAATCCTGTACCAAACCTTTAGCCTCTGCCTACAGCTCTATCACTGATTACAGGTTCAAACTGATGGGTGACTTGAAGAGCCACAGCCCACAGATCAAAGATATCCAAGTACACAATAGATACAATGCACATGTTGTATACACCCTGACATTAACCAAACTGTACTGGCAATACTTCTCACAATTAATACCAAGCACAGAGCTGCATTCCTTTTTAAATAGAATACCATATTTAAAATCAAGATATTCCCTTCCTAAAGTATGAAGAATAACTTAACTTTCTAGGACTGATTCTAAGGACAAGACCTATATAATAAAGGGAAGGGAAAATGCCCTAATTCCACTTCCTGCTAAATCCCATCCCACAAATTACTGCCTTATTCAGAAAACCAAACTGATCCTGCTAATTATAAATTATTCTCCCCCAATTAGGTAATGGAAATAATAACAAATGACTTAAGTAACTAATCATAGCTAAATAGCAGAGCTTGTATTGTGGATACTAAGTATTCCATACCACAAATGTACCCCCAGAATATGAAAAAAGAAAGTACAGCCTGTCTGCATGAACTCCACAAGTGGAAGAGGTTACTGACCAAAAGGTAGATAATTAAAAATTATTTGGGACTAATGTGAAATGCAGTTAATATGTCATCATTCAGAAGCATTACACTCCAGTGTGTTACTTCATTTTAAAAATGTTATATGGGCTGTTTTCTGACTTTGTACCATGCTACTAAAAGATTTTACAAGTGGCTAGTTAAAGTGAGCTCTGCAAGACCAGTGAGTAGAATAGTTCTGTCTGACTACTCTAAATGCATGTGAAGAGAAAGACCAAAATGAAAGCTGATTGCACTGTCATGTAGAGTCTGCACAGTGACTTTTAAGTGCCACATGATTATTATGTAGAAGCAAGCTAATCTTTGGTGCATATTAGCTTGAAGCTTTTAAACAGCATAATGTATTTTCATGTTACTAGTCCTAAATACAAAGAAAAATTTAATAAAAACTCCAATTAGGAGCACTCCTGGATATGAACATGCTCAATAGGGTTTTGCACTTTGAAATCCAAGTGCTAGCATATTTATCTTAGAAATTAGAAAATTCTGGCAGCTAACTAGTGAGATTACAGCAGGGCAGCAACAAATGAAGGCAACCTTCATTTTACCCCCTAGCTAGCAGATTATCTGTAATAGTTCATGGATAAAAGGACAGGAGAATTATACAAAAACTCTGCCTTTGCAGTGTAGTGTTAAAATACCCGTGTGCTCATAAGCAGAACTACAGTTACCATACAAGAGCAGGATTTAAGAGGCAGATTGAAAGATTAGTTGCCCCTTCTGGTAAGGAGGAATGGCCGGTCATTCATACACTCACCTCTAGTCACTCACCTGACTTCAATTTCTTGCCATGTCAAGAGACCCACTGATTGTGTCTTCTCCTGTAAAATGGCAACAGCGGAACACCATTACTTCATGGGCAGGGCAGAAGAAAGCCTGGAGAGAGAAAGAGGTGTTGACATGCTATGAGTATAGCCAGATGTGTAACAGAGAGGATTTAACAGCTGGTTGCTTCAAGATACAGTGGTCCTGCTCTACCACTTTCTTTCTCCCCCTTCCTTGTCTCTTTCCCCTTTCCAGAACACACAGCTTCAGCTCCTCTCTTGTGTAACTTCTGGAGCTCTATCTGTACAATACAGCCAATTCAACTTACTAAGCAGCAAAAAACCTATGCTTTGCTTTTGTTTTGGAATTCTTTTATTATTTAGTGCTGCCAAGTTGAATCAGGTCACTCTACAGTCAGATGAGTTCTAGAGACAGTGGAGAGGGCAGTTGGAACTATGCAGCCTGAAGAGGGAGGAACAGAGCATGGGAGAGCAGCAGGATCCTCCCTCTTTAGCATCAGTAACTCACTAGACTAGGAGCTATAGCACATAAGTACCCTTGAGTGACAGACACCTCAGGTGCACAGGTGCAGAGAAAAGGAGCAGCTATCCATCACTAGGAGTGATGACCAAAGCCTGATCCAGCACAGGCACCAGAGCTCCAAGAGATTGCCAAAGAGCTCACAAACATACAATAGAGCTGGAGCTTGATATAATTCTTTTTTAAAGAAGACTGAAACCATAGCAGACCAAAAATATAGTCAGAGAAGTTTATTGCCAGCTAAGGATATCCTCTTTCCCTTACCACAGACTTCTTAAGTCTTGGTTTCAATTGACTGCATACTGCTACCCCACCAGATTTGATACTGTTATTCATTTTGCTTGCAAATAATATCATTTTCCTAATCTAGTTTGCTTTCCTAACATGCTTCAAGGACAGCCTGTGCATTTAAATAAGGGGGTACCAAGTAGCCATCTTCAGCAAGAGAAAGCTTTGGATCTGTGCAGTAGAATTTAATAAAGACATTATTGGTTGACTAGATGCCCTTGCATCTAGTGGGGCCCAGCAGAATGTTAGGAAGTGTTGTTAGCTTTTTAATAATGTTCCAGAAAATTATAATCACTGTGCTAGCAGAGTAACAGCACATACTGCTCTTACATCTTACCCCTGGGAAAACTAAGGCTGTCTCCCTTTGATGCATGGAAGCTTTCTCAATCTGAAGCATACCATTCACCTTGCTGGGGAACTCTGGGATATTTTTCTGATTACCACTGACTCCATCCATAAGGGGACAGTGATACATACATACAACACATCCATCATTCCCCTGAGTCCCGGATGGACTGCCTGGAGTGTCCTAGGCTGCCCACTCCACTGGGTAAATACAGTTAAAAGCATGCCCAGAAACATGCAGAAAACAGCAAGGACCAGCATGAGGCTGTTTGCACCAGCCCTGCCCACCTTCCACTCACTGGCCTGCATGACGAAGCCTTCATTTAAAGCAGGATCCCTTGGGAACCACTGTCAGCACACATTTGGAGCACAGCCCATAACACTGGCTCTGTGGCCAGGTGTTCTAATTTCTCTGCTACCAGGCCGCTATGGACTGACACAAATTACATTATTAATGCCTAGCTATAGCTGTTGGAAGCTGTGAACCAGGTTTATTAAGCAGATAAATGCACCACCTTGAAGAAGGATTTATGCTTTACCTTTCACAGTACCTTCCCTGCAGTATTTATCCCTGTGGTGGTGAATTACACTGCAAGAAGAAGGTAATCAGATCATAAAACCTGTATATATTCCTATACGGTGCGATTAACAGAGAAAGGAAATTGCAATTACTCACACCTGCTATATACATTTTTCCAGATGCTCAGAAAGAATGGTGATTACATTTTGTTTTCTCACTTTCAAAAGATAAATAAGAATATCATCTGTCAAGCTTCAAGAGTAGATCAACCAGCCTTTTATTCTCAGGCAAATTCCAAAAGAGCAGTATTCAAAGGACAGAGAGCACACATAGCAATATGTGCTGCAAAGCTCCTAGTACACTAGAAGGGCAATAAATAAATGATCATAACAATAAAGCTGTCTTGCATGTAAATAACAATTCACCTTGATGTTTAAATTTAGTAAGCAATCTTTCCCACTGTACATCAGTTTTGATGCACCTATGATAAGGCCAAATCATGTAGTGTTGTTCTGATGGTCTTAACATAATGATGCAAAGAATGGGACAAGAAAACTAGGTAAGGACAATTTAGGAAACTGAAAGAAATAAAAATATACTCCTGGGAAATTAAAACAACAGAAAGTGTCTTCATGACAGTTCATAGAAGACTTAAGGTAATCTATTAACTGTTTAAAAATTTATATAGAAAGGATAACTGGCATCACCCAATTTTAGGCACTTCACAAGCAAGCAATTCGCACCATATCCAGCAGAGAGAGAGAAGTTCCTTCACTGGCTGACCAGGTCTTTTTTTGAAATTAATTAGTTTCGTTTGGGTTTTTTTGTTTTCTGAAGATCAATTTCATTTAAACATACCCAGTGCAAAAAATTAATCTAGTAATATGAAAAGCAGGAAGAAGTAAATCTGTAAAAGGTAGTTACATTTTCCCCTGACACAGTAGTCTACAGGATCTTGGGTTTTCACTGTCTCCCATCAGGCAGCTAAAGAAACTTCAGACACTTTCTAGAGAAAAGAAGACAAAATCTGAGGCCTATTTTTTTAATAGCTAGATAATTTCCAGACATGTGTTTGACTCATTATTTTTCAGAAACTTTTCATTGGTTATAGCACTTCTTACAGAAATTCCATCTTCTGCCTCCTTCCAAAGATTTGGTTTGGTTGTTTTATCTGGCACATTGAAAAACCCAGATGGAGATAGGACAAGGTAGTCTTATTGTGTTGAAGCTGGCTGGTCTGGAGTGTTCCAGGCTGCCTGCTCCACTGGAGCTGAGCACACAGTTCTAACCCATGTCTCCCAGACCAGCACAAATGTCACTATCTAAAACCCAAACAAACACTCATCTAATCTTCAGAAATATATGGAACCAAATGCATAGAATAATGTTCAGGCTTATAGCTTGATCTATGCACACAGTTAGAGGAACAAAATGTGCTGCCACCAAATAAATGCAGCCAAAGGGGAAAGAGAAGAAAACTGGAGAAGACCAGAGTGGACAGCATATTGCACAGAAGCAGTAACGATACAATATTGCTCCTTCCCCTTCTGCTTTACAGCTGGCTTAGGTTACTTTTCAACTTATACAGACTCACTTTCAGTTCTGTACTCCTGCTCCTTGGTGGGGATACCAAAATGCAGCAAAACAGAACAGATGGTCAGGCAATGGCCTAAGCAGGCAGACATGAAGGGTTTCGATGCAGTTTAGAGCAGGGACAGATGGCAACTCAGGGCTGACCAGAAACACAAGCCCTTATATTCCCTTCTGAGCACTACTCAGTTTGGCTCATTTGTGGTGCAATCCTGCCCAAACCAGTTATATTTTCTGTCACTTTCTGCCAAATGTCACCTAAACCTGTATAGCATTATCCCTGTCCCTTTTACTCTTCGTCTCCATTCCCTTATCATTCACACACTCTTCACTTATTATTCATAACAATGTGGTTTGAAAACATTTCTTTTTATTTGGTATTTTTCCAACTCTGTGCCATTCCTATTCTGCTAATACTTACCCCAAGGAAAAGTATTCAGCAGAACATATAACTTGTATCCACCAGAAGCTGGATACACGTTATGTGTTCTGCTAAAGAAAGAATAGCCGCTAAAGGCAGAACTGCAGCTAAGACTGTTATTCCTGAACTCAGGTAACTAAAACAAGAGTTTTCATCACCAGCTCATCATCATTATTGCAAGGAAGACTAATTTCTCTTTTAGTTTTTCAACCAATACCAGTTTGATTGTCTGGTTTTGCATATAAATGCACCCAATTGTAGATGTTCCATGGCCTTAATCTATTCTCCAGGACATTTTTCTTTCTCTTCCAAGACATCGTATCTTTTTATGTCTTTTCATGCTGGATAAGAAATGGGTTTCATTAGGAATGCTTTTCCTAAATTCTGTATTTTCTATATTGCATGTAGATTTAAAAAA
>VYZT01009539.1:12163-24462 GCA_013400735.1 Pomatostomus ruficeps | reverse complement strand
TTTCCAGTTAATCATCTGCCTTTCTCTAGAGAAGAAAGACCAAGAAAGTTTCAAATATTGGATTAATTCCAGTATTGAATTATTTTTATTGTCTTAATGTGTAGTGTTAAATTTTGTGGGCAAATGAGAAGATCAGTCCATAGCTCAACTAGGCCTATGTTTCCCACAAGAAGATACTGCAAGTTGAGTACACTTCTTTTTTAACAGCATTTTTATGTAAAATGCAACCACCTGCTCTTTTAGCCATTGAGCAAAATATAAAAGGTTGTGACCTGAAGATATGAGGGAAGAAAATTCTGGATAAGACCTGGTGTGAGTATAATGCTGTTGATGGGGGTACTTAAAGGTACTTGGCCCTTTGTGGCAGATAAAGTGAGCAGTGCTGAGACAGGAAAGCATCTTAATTTGGTGCTTCCTCATGGTCAGATTCCTCCAGTTCCTCATTAGCAGCACAGCTTTGTTTGCAGTCCCGGCTGGTTTCTCATGCCATGCTGGTGTGCTCATTGTGCATGTACCTCTGGCTATCAGTACTCTAGTGCTGCTGGAGGCAAGCTCATCTCTCCCTATCAATAGTAATTCTGCTTATAAGATTGCCTTCTAGTTGAAATAGTAGCCCTTGGGTTTCTGCTGGAAAAATTGTACAATGTACAATTGTACAATTGCATTCTGTTAATTAGCACAGCTTAAAAAGACAAAAAAAAGCCCAAACTGTTCAGCAATAAAAATGAGGGATGCAGAGCTGTGAGGCTGGGACTGATAAGGCTATGATTGGTGTGTTTGCTCTGCAATTGCTCTGGTATAAACAGCTTGGAGTTGGAATGACAGAGTTCAGGAGCTTTGCCTAAGCCCAGACCTTTGGAGGTTAAGGGAATGCATTAAACCCTCTGGTAAGATAGTTGTGTGCATGAAGATAGGCACATTCAGAAAAATCCCGTCCAACCTTGCCCTCCTCCCCCTTGGAGCATATCCACAGATAAGAACCTCACTCTTCTCAAAAATTAATAAGAATCTCACTCATCTCAAAAATGAGGATTAATATCCAGCCTGAGGGATGGGTAATGTTCTAAATTGTCTGTTTTTCAGAAAGCAAATCATGCCATACACTTGCTGCTTTCTGTGCTTGGTCTTTGTGACTAGTGAAGTTCTCAGGCCCAACCCCTTTTCCAGGAAAAGCACATTTTAAACATGCACTGTTGATTAGTGGAGTCATAAGTTATGTCTTTTGTTTTGTTAGAGCACTTGATGAAGTAGAAAGGCTCATCAGAAATATTTACCAGAGATTCAGTACAAATCTTTAAAAATTATCCAAGATATTAATCTGTCTCTGCTAAGGCTGGGCATGGGAGGAAGCATATTCAACCTTTTCACTCAGATGATGGCTTTTCCAGAAACATTAACTTCCTAAAATTCTCTATTCTCATTATGTTGTCCTGCTACTTTCCTTGAACTAATCTTGCCTAATCTCTGATGAATAGCTACAGATTGTGGATGTAAACAGAGAAAAGAACTAGCTGATATTTTCTTATGTGTTTTTTTAGTGAAACTAGTGACATTTGTGCAATATAAATTAATTTCCACTCACAGTGAGCATTCTTTGCTACTCTGTTTTGGGATAATTATCCAAGTGTATGTAAAATGTCATCCTTGTCTAATGAAACACTCCTATGTTTAGGCTGGTTACATCAGGAACAGGTGTAGTTCTTCCCTTTTCCTTTCTTCTTCTACCTGCTTCCTTTTTGAGTGTTAGAGGAAGAATTGATAAAGATCAGGAATTAAAAGACCTACAAGTTAGAGTTGGTTTTGATGAATTTAGACCTGGATTATCTAAACCTATGTTGCTGCTGGTCTGGAAGTGTTGGGGTGACTCTGGCTGCTTCTGCACTATGAAGCATGATTTGGACCATGGCATGATTCAGCTCAGTAAGCAGAAAGCTTGTGCTGGCTGCTCAGGGACCATGGGAGACCAGACTAAACATGCCTGCCAAGATGTCGTTTCTTAGAGGGGTTAACTCATCTCCATTTAACTGTTTCATGAGAAAAAACTCAATGTCTTGGCAGTGACTTTTTTTTTGTGACGTTTTCTCTGCAGCTGGATTCAGGTTGCAGGAGCCCTACTAATGCACGAAGTTGGGTGTTTTGGACTTTCATTGATATTAGGAGTGATTTAAGATGTCTGTGGGCACTTGGTAAGATAAACTCTCCTGTCCCTTTTAGTGGTCATCTTGGAGGTGATAATACACTTTTCACCCAGTGGTGTTGGCTTAGTCCCAAATTAGTACCTCTCTTTAAGGAGGGAAGGAAGGAAGGATAAAAAAAGAAAAAAGAAAAAAAGAAGCTATTAAAATATTTTAAATCACAAAAAATTGCTTTCCTAAAAGTATTTAGAATGTGCTTTAAGCTATGAATATTCACTAATGAGACACTGAGTATTTCCTAAAAATGTATATCTCCTCTTTGAAAGAGAAAGTAACAATATCATGTTGTAAAACCTCCTGAATATCCAAAAAGTATTTCCATTCTTTCTCTCTTTATAAACATGTTTTTAATAGGAGAAAAACAAAACCTAACCCAGCATGAATTTTCAAATGTGGCTTATTGCCTGGCTGCCTGAATGCTAGCAGGAAGGGAAGGAGTGAGGCATCAACCTGTTTTTGGCACCAACCCACAACTCTCATTTGAAATAGTTGTGAAACTAAAGATGTTTAGGATAGCACTAAGGAGGCAGAACCACGGGTTGTTGTTGAAAGAGGCAGTCCTGCTTCCCTGCTCATTCCTGGCATGCTGTGTGCTCAGCTGCTTCCCTTGTTCCAGCACCAGCACTTGGCTGTGGACCTGTTCGGGCATCTCACCCCACAAAGACACACAACACTGGCAAGGAGATAGATGCCCTTCTGCTTTTCTTTCCTAAACCAGTGTGTCATGGGTGCAGGGAAATCAGGGAGTATGGACATGCAGCATGGAACACGTGGATTAATTATAGGCTGTGGAAAACTCCGAGAGACTTAGCTGTGGACTAAAATGCAGACAGAAGGGATTTGAGTAAAATCTGTGGATTTGAGTCAAAGCAGGGAATTCAATTTGGGTGTCCCACTTGCTCTTAATGAACACAGCTACTGTACTTTGGGCCATTTGAAGAATGTGTTGGTATCCACGTGGCTATACATGTGTAGGGGAAAACATTGTTTTAACTGTGCTAGATTTTTGACAGAGATTGAATCTCAGTTATATAAAATTTAAGTGGTTGTGGTGTTTTATTATTCATATCCCTCCTTCTTGATACATAACTTCTTTTTATGGACTTAAATTTATGCACACTGCATGTGTAGGACTCAAAAGATGCTCACACATTATTTCAGTATACATGCTAGTTTCAGGTTGATTTATACTTTCAATATTTTCCTAAATACCTCTTTAGCTATTACAGTTAAAATGGAAAAGATGTTAGATTTGAGGATCAAATTCTGCCATTCATGGTGGAGCTGAAAAAATTTGTCTGTTTTTTATTGCTACTAAACATGAAAAAATTAGGGACCTCGTATTAGTGTTTTGCTAGAGTTCCTTTGCACAGGCTTTTTGCTTTGGCTTTTTTTATACAGCAGAAGTTTTTGCTGACATTTGGTCTTCAGCATGTAGTGTAAGGTTTTCTCTTTAGTCATTATTAGCACCTTTTTACACTCTGTCTATATCAACTGTACAAGCAGATGGACAATTTTGTCTGTTTTAAGTGTATTTAATTTAGCCTAAGTTTGGTTACTGGCCAAGTACTCATCACCTGTGGATCAGACTTGGCAGCCCTTTTGTCTCTTGGCCAGATATTTTGCTCACAGGATTATTTCCTTTTGAAAGGCCACACCAAAGTAAAGCTGAAAAGCAAATAAAACACACTACTGGATTTCAAATAACAAGAACTGCTGAACATGTAATTTCTGTTGTTTTGGTCCTTTCAGGATCATTATTCAGTGCTTTTATTGGCATAGCTGTCAAAGACTAGTACATAAACAATTAGCTGGAAATTATTTTTTTTTTCTTCTTTCCCGTTCCCTGCATGCAGGAAGTTTAACACAGTACATCCCATTCTCTTAGGATGGACTCTGCTTATTTTTAACTTCTTAGACAATTTCTGAAATACTTAAGTAATTGCTTAAATAATAACGATTAGTATGTCACAGGCTAGTAACAGTTACATGAGACAAAAAAATCGGCTTGTACTATTGACTGTAAAGCATCCTGGCTTGGATCCAGCTCCACTGTTCCTTACAGCAGTCTAATTATGATGGACTGACGTCTCTCTCTCTTGTTTGCAACCACTGAAGCTGAGTTAGAGGTCTCATATTTTCCAGCACAACTGTGCTGGAGGGTGTTTTTTCTCTCTCTGTCCACTGCAGGGCAGTTGCCTGTGTGTTTGGAAGAAATGATTAGGAAATAGGGAGAGTCTAATGGAGCATTCACTTGTCTAAATCACAGCTACACTGACTGATGTGACCACTTTGTGTCATCAAAAGATCACTCAATGCTAGGCTGACTCTCAGAGGTCCTGTCACACTTGTGTTAGATCAATCAGCCTGGGTTATATAGTGTAATTAATTGAAACAAAGAAGAGGATCTGGGCTTAACAATGAAGGAAATTAGCTACTGATATTACATCATAAGGGTGATATCTGCAGGATATGTAGCAATACAGGGACAAAGGGTTTATTCCAAGAAGCCTTGGCTGTCCTAAGAAAATTTCTCTTTTAAGACTCTATTATTAATTCTATTATCTGAAACAGGTCTTACAAAAGAACACATTAAATGAGTAAAGGACATTCTACTTTTGTCCTTTAATAAATATAGCTTATAACCTACAATATTAAAAGTGTAAAAAGTTCCTCTGAATGTGACTCATATCTACTACAGTGGTGGTATTAAGCCCATAAAGGGTTTTCTACCTATTTGTCTTAGGAAATTCTTTGTCTATTTAAGCCATAACTCTGGAAAGGAAGTTATCACACATAGCCGTTCTAGCCAACATTTTCTTCAGATGGTACCAAACAAAGCTTCCATCCTAGAGCTCATTTTGTGCGGCAGTTTTTATACTGGACAGTGTGCTCCCCTTCTGTAACAGGTTTGTCTGTTCCACTCCTTTTCCAAGTAGACCTGGAAAAAACTATTATTCTCATCATTTTACTAATCTAACTTCTTCTACCTGTCACTTTTCTTTGCCCAGGAATGACACCCCTCTCTTATTACACTCTTGTGACCTAGTGATGCTTCCCTGGAGTCTCCTTTTCCCTGGCCTGGCAGAGGGGCTGCCTCCAGCATGGGGATGTCCTGCCCCTCCTTGCTTTGACTGGCTCTGACAAAAGGTTAATAAAGCCTTTTAAACATTTCTAAAACAGGCCACCTAGCCCACTGTTTCCCTGAAATCATGGCAAGGGTGGCTAGAAGAGTTGGCTTGAAGCCCAGCCTTTTCCTTAAGGAAGGATTATTGCCACCACTTGTTCTGATTTTGGAAACTGCCAAGGTTGGAGATTTCACAGTCCCTCTGAGTACCCTAGGTAACCTGTCCTGGTGCTGCAAGGCTCTCTTAGCTTTTTTCTTTGTAGTCTCCTTTGGTGGTGAGCTTTTTGTGTGTGCGTCTCAATGCTCAGTTTGTGGCTCTGGTCCATGTTTAGCTCGCTCACTGCTCCTCACAAGAGTTTGACTGTGCTGCCATCTGTAACTGTCCTTCAAGCCACAGTAGAAGCTCAATATGGAGCCATTGGCACTGCCTCTTCAGGAAGCATGCAAAGGTGCAGCTAAACTCATTTATCTGATTTATCTATTTCAGCTGAGACCTGGTCATTTCTCTACTTCAAGGTGTCTTGTCTTTGTGGTACAAACAACACTTCATAAATTTTTAGTTTATGTAGCTTACTTGCAGGCCAGTAATAACCTTGGACCATTCAAGACTTGTCTTTGCTATAGAGAGCAAAGATTTCTGGAGATGGTAATATTAGTCATAATATTTAATGACAAAACTGTTGATTACTATAGTTTCTTCAGATGAAAGAAGCTGCGGCAGATAAAACTATTTTGTCAAAATGACTGTTGTGGATGTGTTTTCTTGCTCAAAAGAGAAGCCTTGAAAAGGCAAGATTATCCACCACACAGAGCAACCTAAGCCAGGCTGCAGATTTCTGGTATTAGCTGCATTCATACTGAAATTCTTGGAGTTGTACAACAAAATCACTGGCAAAGTTGTTCTGTGGTCTCAAAATTATAAACCCTTCCTTTCACTGACTTGTGCATTTGCTTTTACTAACAAAGGGCCACTTTTTGACTGGTTGTGCTGTGCTTTGCTACAGTTCTTCCCTCAGTGGGGTCAATGAGTTAGATCATCTGGGAAAGTGACAAGGTACTTTTGCTGCTGACCCAAGCCCCTCCTGTTGCAAAAGCATCAATACATGGCAACTGTCATAAAAGTACACTGTAACTGTAAAAGCTTCTCTGATTAGTCAATCTTTTCTCCATTTATCCTAGAAGATGGAATTAGGCACAATGGAAGAGAAAGCCTGAAATGGGTCAGTTATTTACAGTGCATTCAGCCTTCTTTTGTGCCTGAAAAGATTTTTATTTAGTTTTTGTATGATTAAAATAAAAAAGAGAGGAAGCTGCCAGGGGAAAAAGCTCAAAATTTTTCGTAACTGTTTTTAGTGACATAAAAATAGTATTGTAACAAGGCTACTAGATATTTAAGTCTTGCTGAAAAAGCCACAATTTTTAAAACACATTTCTAAGCTGTTTAATAGTCTACTTTTTACTCAGATTCCTGTTTTCATGCTTTCTTATTGACATAAGGATATTGCTGGGGTCAGTAGCAGTTTGGGAAAGAAGGCAGAACAAATTTCCTGATTGCCATGTGATAGTACATCTCCCATTTCAGTTTAAGCCAGTATCTGAAGCTACTCCATTCATACACATTTGGCCAGATTCTGATCTAACTGGTGTCAGTTTTAGCCTTGATTCTCTGTAAATCAGGTTAACTCCAGGGTAGTCAGCTGTGTAAGAAAAGAGTAAGGCCTATTTTTACCATGTCTACCATTTTGTATGATGTTTGCTGAGTCTTAGCAGTTCAGCTTAGTCTTGTAGTTATTTCTGATCTGTTACAATCAATCTGCTTGAACTCTTTCTCTGTGGTGTCCCAGTTTACTCAAATGTTGGGCGTAGAAGACAGGATGCTATCACTTGTGATCTATACCTTGAGGCAGCCACTGCAATCTGCATTTTGAAGGTGGTCTTTATGGGGTTCAAGCAAAATTCTAATGTACAGAGGCCTTAGTGCAAACGATCACAAGGTGTAGGTGGAGTGTTCATACTGTTGTGGTTTTAGTAGTGGAGAGGGGGCCATAAAGACGGCTCCTGTGAGAAGTTTCTGGAATTCTTCACCACTTCCAGCAGAGCCAATCTCTGATGGCTCTGAAGATGATGGACATGCCACTGGCCATGTCTGGGCCAATTAGAAAGGTTTGTTATGCCTCTGTGATGACATATTTAAGGAAAAATCAAAACAAATGTGCACGCAGCTGCCTTTAGTTAGAGAAGGAGGAAGATGTGAGAACATGTGAGGGAAAACAACATGGAGACACCAAGGTCAGTGGAGAAGGAGGGGCAGGAAGTGCCCCAGGCTCTGGAGCTGAGATTCCTCTCTAGGCCATGGTGAGCCCATGGTGAGGCGGGGTGTCCCCCCTGCAGTCCATGGGGTCCATGAGAGATGCAGAGCCACTTGCAGTCTGTGGGTGAGGTGCCAACGTTGGAGCGGGGAGATGTCGGAAGCCACAGCAGCCATGGATGCCAGAAGAAGCCGTAGCAGGTGCAGCCCAGTGAGAGACAGACAGAGACTGAGACAAAAGTCCCGCAGTTTATGGAGGAGGTGACCACGCTGGAGCGGGTGGATGTCGGAGGAAACTGCAGTCCAGGTGGGAGACCCAGTTGGAGAGAGAGGGGCCCCCTGCTTCCATGCTGGAGCAGTTTGTCCTTGAAGGACTGCATCCCATGGACAAGTAAAAAACCCACGCCACAGAAGTTCACAGAGAACTGTCTCTCATGGGAGGGACCCCACGGCAAAAGCAGAGGAAAAAACTCCTCTCCCTAGGCAGGGAAAGAAGATCTTGGAAATGGACTGACCTGAACCCCCACACCCTGCCCCCCCTTGCACTGTAGGTGGGAGGGAGGGAGGAGTGGGGAGGGAAAAAGAATGGTGTCTTTTTAAAGGTTTAGTTTATTTCTCATATCCTCCTTCTAACTCTGGTAGTAATAAATTTCACTTTGCAATTTAAGTTGAGCCTGGTTTGTCCTTGGAACGTTTTCTCCCGGTTCCTTATCTTAACTCATGGACCTCTGAGTTAATTCCCTGAGGTTTTTTTTCCCCTCTCCTTCCCTCCTCTGCCCAGCTGTGGCAGGGGAGGGAAGGAGTGAGCGGCTGCTGTGGGTGCCTGGCACTTAGCCAGGATCAAACCACGACACATACTCAGTAAAAGAAATACTCTGATATAATGCTCTAATAAATGAGTATCATTTTGACAAGTAGTTGGGGTGTATAATCCCCACAAATCTGCTGTTTGCCTGTGTTTGGGAAGGGGTGGGGGTAGCAGTGTTGTCTGGTCATAGGAAGCTGTCTTCACCTGAGTATAACCACAACAGGAAACTGAGGCTAAGAACCAGGCTTTCTATATCAAGACTTTAGTATATCCTGTTGAGGAGATGATATATAGCTTAGACATGGCAGAAATAAACTATATTCTGTCTGAATAAACACTGTGGTATAATTTACTTAATCCCAAATAATTTGGTTCAATAGGTTGACTAATGTAATAAATAAGAAAGTGTAAGTACTCTGAAAATTAAATGCTTGAGAATAAACAGAGTTATAATGCCAAAAAATATCCCAAAGTGATTAACACTGCCATTTATTTCATCTCTCTGCGTGAATTTGAACCACTAACTCTTTTAGAACTATTGGCCAGGTCGGTGACTGTGCTGATCAATACAGCATGACCATTATTACAGGCAATTCCTTTTTTGCACAACTGCCTGGATCCTAAATATCAAATGATAAAATTTTGCAAATCTGATAATGCAAATGTTTCTAAAGGCAAGTTACAGAGCATGAAAGAACCTATCATGTCAGAAGATGGTAAATTACAGGGTGGACTACTGCCATCTTTCACTGTGAGACCAATTCATTTTAATCTTGCTTTAGGCAGGGTTCTTTTTCTCCTCAGTGTATATTTATACTTCTGCACCTAGGATAGACCCATGTGAATATCTGAGAGTTTTGCTAGGGCTCTGTGCAGATGGAGCTCTTTGTCATGTGTTGTATGAGTGGGAGAGACGGTAGAAACTGAGAGTTATCACTGACCCCCATGTTATCTCCTCACTGTGCATTTTGTACTCAACTATTTTATCATTCCTAGAAAGTAATTTTATAGGCTTTTAGGATAAGCAACAATAGCTAATGAGACTTTCTCTTAATTCAGAACTTTCTCTTCCAGGTTATTCTATGTGCTGTTGGTGCTATTACACTTTCTGTGTTTTATGTAGACTTCTATACAGACATAACCATAATCTTGTTTGTTTTAGAGGATAGGAAAGCCATATGGCCATCTTCATTATAAGTGACACTGCATATTAAAAAATCTTGAGGTAGTTGTCAAGGGTGAAGCTGTCTTGTTTCTATATTTTAATTTTTTTGTTGTTACTTTTCGTTTCAGAGTTCTTACATGCTTTCTGGTTTCTGAACCTTTATTAGTTCAAATTCTATGTTTTTTCTTTGCAGTCAAATAACCAAGTGTGTATCTCTTAGAAACAAAAACTTAAATTTTCATATAATCTAATCTCGGGAACTGGAACCTTAATGAAAAGTGTAGCTGAATGTTTCAATATTTGACATACCCATTTGTCTAATTAGTTACAGTTTGTATTCTTGAAGTGTTTCATTTAAACACAAACACATTCAGACTTTTCACAGGAAGTTTTGTTTAATATTAAATATAATTTTGAATTTATTTTTGACAAATAATATTTAGAGTGCTGTACTCAAAAATCAAACCATTCATTTGAAGGTTTTTTCTTGCCTTTCATTTTTCAAACTTCCCATCCAGATTACACTAATACTTAGCCCCAAACAGTATACAAAGTGATTATAGCAGATAAAATCAAAAAGGAGGTCCTAAGGATGTCATGATTTTTGAAATATATGTCTTGAAGATGTTTACCTTGCTCAAGTAAAGAGCTGAGTGTCTGCAGAAAATGTGTTAATGATATGGAAAGCTTCCTCGTGTAGGAGGGGAAGAGCAGCTATATCTCTGCTCATAAAGGGAGTAACTTGGGTAATTTCCTGAAACAGAGATCAGCAATTAGCATCGATAGCTATGGGCCTTTTCACTAAATGCTCCAGAGCTAATCCCATGAGGAATCAGAGGCTGTACCAGTAGCAAATATTTAACTGAATGTTCTTTCCTCAAACGCAGGGTCCTGGACCTGTTTGTGTTAGGGATATCTTTATAATTTGTTTCCTTTCTTTGGCTGAAACAATTATATAACAGCGACTTTGTTTTTCTGTGTTCATAGAAAGTTAAGTTGTAGTAGCAGTAAAACTATAAATGAAAAGATCACTCAAATAGAAGAAATTTACTTTTATTGTTTCTTTTATGAGTTTAACAAGAAAATTACTTCTATGGGGCTAACTGAGATAATTTAGTTGTTATTATTTTTCAACTCTGTGATGTGTGACTGAAATGTAAAATTAATTAAAAGTAATAAAAAAAAGAAACCAAAACCTTGCTACTTGTGTTTGGAAATGTGTTTGTCTCAAGATGTGAAGTTGATAGGTGAAGACTGTATGATAAGGAATTTGGTAGAAGTCAGTGAACAAGAAGCAAGTTTTGCTCTTCAAGTTCTTATGTATTTTTCCTTTTGCCAACTTAAATTTAATTTTTTTCCACTAATATTCTTGATCAAATCACTTCTATGTGAATAGCAGTCAAAATGGTTTAAATTTACTGAGTTGAGAAGGTTAACAGTACCTCAGTCAACAGCATGTGGCCATTAATGTTGTTTAACCATTGTGGGTAAAGGAATTGTGAGCTTCGGTGTGTTCTTTTCAAAATGTACCATGTAGTCATGCTACAGCTCAGTGGAGAAGGGTCTTTTGTTGATGGCTTGATAATTCCTCATGGTGTGCTGCTCATGTCTGAGTTGGTCCACAGGCCCAGATTCCACAAAGATACAGCCCAGAGACTTTTGAAGGGAGTAAAAGGTTTTTTAGTGTTAAAGGCCCATTTCTCAGCCTGGACAATTCAGTTTGTGCCAAGGAGATGATGAAGAAAAGACAAAAATAATCTCACTCTAGAGCTGAAGTTGAGTCATCCTGCAAGCAAATGCTTCAGCCTTGTGCTCAGGGACACCCTCGTGGATGTTGCACAGATAACAGTACTAGGTCTCGTGAAGGAAAACGAAAATTAAACCTTAAAAAACCCTAATTAATTACTGTAAAAAAAATATATATATATATGATGTTTTGTTTTCACCTTAGTTCTTCAGGAAATGCTGAAGCTGCTGGATAGCTCAGCTATTTGAAAGGATGTGTTGACTTTCACAGTCTGATTTCTCTTTTGTGGTAGAAGAGATAATCTTATGTTTGGGGGTGAATTATCCAGAGGCTCCCTATGAAAAACCTAATGCTGCATTTGGATCTAAATTATACAGTATATTTTAATTGTCTCCTTTTCCCATTTCCTGACAATTGGATTAAATTAATGTGTGTTTTGAATGCTTCAATTATCTTGGATTTCTGGCCAAATTATTAGAAATCTCCAAATCTTATATGTATGTCTTTTATAAATTATAAATAAGCAAGTCTCATGTGAAATTCTGTCCAGACAGAGGTAATGGCTATTTCAACAAGTCAGCTGAGCTATAAGGGAGGAGTGAACCTCCAAGAGATCATTATACTGATTTTAGTCATTATGAACACTTCCATCCTGATTATGCATCATTTGAAGTAATACCATAAAACTAATGTACCTTCACTTCCTCCATGAAAAATGTAATGGAGAATATGCTACTTAGATGTTTTAACTTATTTTTTCCCAGCTATTTCCCATTACATGGTGTTCCTTCTGTTCCTCTCCCTGATTCCCAACTCTGTTGGTCTCACTAGTTTGCTTCCCTGAAGATTTTTGGATCTGTTCTTGGTTTACTTTAACTCAGTAAAAGAGTAGCAAAAAGTCCAGTTGCTTAGTATTTGTGGTTTTATTTGTTTGTTTCTTTTCTTTTTT
>VYZT01009478.1:4780-21023 GCA_013400735.1 Pomatostomus ruficeps | reverse complement strand
TTTTCCTAAAGGATGCACTCGCCAGAGCTTTTACCTGAGATTGCAATTTAGCCTTCCTGTAGTTCCTGCAGTCACACTGTGCCTTCATGAGCGCTGCATCATGAGCATGCAGCTCACGAGTTTCAGCTTTGCCTTAGGTTTTTCCCTCTGGAATTTCTTGTCTTCTAGCAGGTATGTAAGCCCAAGGTCTGATCTCGTTTCTGACAAGTGTGGCTCACACTTTGTTTTACGAACAGTAGTATTTAACACTAAGGTGTTATAATAAGTCATCCTTTTTTAGATATTAGGTAATCTTGATTTTCAGTTGCCTTTTGCAATTGCAGCCAACAAAATTGAAATAATATAGGAGCATCAGAAGCATGATATGTGGTATTGCTCTAAAGGAGGACACTTTTTATTGATTATGTGGTGCCACTTTTCCAGCCAAGAAAGACTGGAAGTTTTTCGAAACTTAAGTTTTCTCCAGTAATGCTCTCTCCTATTATGTGCTATCAGTTTTTATTTACTTTTTTTTTTGAAGCCACAGGATTGCAGTACTAACATTGCCTTTAAACCCTGTCAGGATCTTCCAAAGTTTTTAATAAAAGTAGAACAGAAAAAGAAGTCCCTGAAGTGTGAAGTGTGATATTTTATCAGATGGAAGAAGATAGAAAGTGAACATGGGGTGCAAAATTTGTGTATGCTGTGAGTTAAGTATGTTGCTTCTATTATGAGGTTATTGCATAGCTTAATACAACTAAATCTGAATGTAATGAATATGAACTAGTGTAGAGGGCAACCCCATTGGTGTAACCAAGGGAGTGTGATTGGTGGTCTTACTTATCAAGTCTATCATACTGACTTAATAGTATGTTTGCAGAGATAGTTGCAAAATTCCAAGAATTAGGCAATTAGCTTCCCATCAGCATTTCCTGTGGGTATGTGGCATATATTGAATTTTATTCTGTACATTATGCAATCTCTTCAACATGTTTTCTTTATTGAATACTAAGTGAAGACGGTCAATAATAGAACAATCATATTGACCTCTTAGAAATAAATTATGTGAGTGTGTTGTAGCTTGTTCAGTTGTACTCTGAAAACACTTGAAATTCTGATGAATGGGTGACTAGTTTTCCTGTCACAGTGATCCATTACATAACATTCTCCATGTTTTTGGAATAGTCGTAATTGTTATTGTGTTATCTTTTTTACTTAGCAAAAGAGAAGTCTGTTGGCTCAGATGAAATTTCAGAATCAGAATTTCTAAAATCTAAGGCACAAAAATCTAAGTCTTATTTTGCCAGAACATAGTTGATTTTACTTTTGTATGCCCCAGATTTTTAAAAACATTATTGAATTAGATTAAAAGTCACATTTTCATTAGAAGTAAAAAAAATCTTAAAATCATCCACAGCCTGTAAGGCACTCTAGAAACTGATTTTTTTGGTATGTAAATATACATTTCAGAAGCATACCACAAATTCTTTGACTTGTCTCTCTAATGGGTTGATAAAATAGGGAAATTTTAAGGAATTGCAAAAAAGTTATTTTTCAGAATAGCTATCAATCATTTCAGATTTTTAAGAAATTAATTTTAAGGAACTTTGGTCATAACAGTAAAAGAAATCTCTGTTTTTACATGTATGATTGTTAGAAATTCCCTTACAGTAAGTCTTTGTTTTTGTTTCTGCTTTTCGGTGAGTTTTTGTTTTTGTTTTCCATGGAAAACTCTTGTTATCATCTGCAACTGGCAGGAACAGTTTTTTTCTACGTTTCAGGGCTGAAAATGCAAATCACTAATGAATTTGATTCTTGTTTAATATTTAAATACCATCCTTCTATTTCTAATACTGTTTTTAAAATACTGGTGAATCTTGATGGTACTATATTTACTTTCTAAAAATCGTTTATTCAGTTTTGTTTATAGTTCTCTTAACTGAAGTTGTTCTGCTGTGGTACAAGCATTCCACAACTTAATTACATTCCTCAGGAAATGAGAGTCTTATACTTGGAATAGTGTCAAATACAAAAGAACTAAATAATGACTTTCATCAATTTCTTCTACCTCACACAAATCCCAGAATTTCAAAGCTCGAAGTATTTTGTATTTTTGTTGTATGACTGTATTTGACCATGGAGGAATGGGTTTTGTTTGGCTGGGTTTTTTTAGCTAGCACTGGCATTGAGACTGTTTGGTTAAAGTTTGTAAAAAGTTTGCTGGGAGCCAGTGCACTAGTTGGAGAGAGTTGAAGGAAAAAGATTTGTAAGTGTGCAGTTCATACCCTAACTGTAAATCATAAAATACTACTTATATGTTTTAATGGTTTATGCACCTAGATTTTATATGCTTCTTACAGGTTTGCAAAGTGGTTCTATATTATATATCATTAAATGCTGCACTTTTTATGCAGTATAAATGACTTTCTGTTGGTTTTTTCTTGGCTAATTCTTTACTCCAGTCATTATTTCAAAATACAAACGTGTAAATTGTTAATAGCTTATGGTAGTTGCTCACTTTCTTTTTGTTTCTTTAATTTACTAGTCTGATGTAAAACTTGGAAATACCTCCTTACATCTGCAAAATCTGAATGATTTTGTCCCCCTGACCTTTAGTCTTCATGTTAAATATTCAGGTGTAGCCTTTTCTGGAAGGATTTTGAAACAGCTGAGTTTGTAGGATTGTAATGTTAGAAGTGTAAAGAGGGAATTCAGAAGGGAGTTGGGTTGTTTTTCAAGACTCAGTCACTTAAAATTTTTGCATCAGAGAAATTATTAGACAGCTTTTTGTTAAAAGTTGTGTATTTTGAAGAAACTGCTTGATGGAGTATTAGGTGGGGTTGAGCACTGTGCTTGAACCAGAAGATACAAACCAATTGTAAATTTGGGCTTACTTATTCTGCTGCTGCTTTAATTTTGTTTGGAAGATGGACCACACAGTACAAACTACCAAAAATATTGAAATATTGATGACGACTTCTTTCTTTAGAACAGGATTTGTTTCCGGGAGTCATGTTTTTGTTGTGGTTTTTTTTTTTTTCTTTTTGCATATAGTTTTAAACTCACTCTGTTCCTGCCAGGCACAGTTCTGAGGTGGATGACTATGAGAAACAAACCCTTTGTGATCTGGGAGGTGTGGGTTGTGCAAGTCTGCCTTGCTTGCATTGCCTAGTTTCCATTTGTGAAGGTGGCAGTTGGGTAAAGGTGTTGTTAAGTATCATATGTCCTTCTTCTACAAGCAGAAGTTTTTTCATGTTTAATTCTCTTCTGACATTATGTGCATTATGAAATAGTTCTTCAGGGGAGAGACATTTTGATTCAGGAGACCTGAAGCCATCTGGCCAGACTGAGGCTTTGCTTTCACAGTTAAAAGAGAAAAATAGTAGTGGGAGTGGCATGGGCTCAAATTTTTTCAACCGTGGTAACTGTGCGTGGGCAGTGCTGGCAAAACAGTGAGGACAAGTATTTCTGTTTTGCTGAGGTAAACTTGCTGAGGCAAGACCTGTACTTCTGAGACTGACCTTGTGTTTAGTTCCCTAGAGGTAAAAAATTTGCTACCTTACTCAGCAGTGTTGAACAAACCTGAAAACTTGAGGCTGTAAAACCAGCTTGAAATTAAGTTGTTAAAATGCAAGTGGTTTGAACTGTGCCTGTTTGGTTGTTTGTATATGAGCTGTTATTCTGCAGCGTGAAGTTTCATGGTTGCTGTCTAGTCATTTTCAACACATTTTTCCTTTTCTTTTAGAACTCTTTTTAACTAACATGCATTATGTATGAGATTTCTGATTATGCTGATGTAATGTCATGCTGTGAAAACAGGCTGGCATAAGATTTTAAAAGACACAACTGATGGATAGGTCCACCTTGAATTTCATCAGAGATGAAGGAATTTGGAGAGTTTAGAAAGGTACTGAATGCCTCTTTTGGGTTGTATTCCGTGGTCTAAGTCTAATTGAAAGATGTATCTTGCTAAGTTAAATGGATGCAGCTGAATAATGAATCATCTCCAAGGAAATGTTTGGATTTTTCTTTTTTCCTACAGAAAAGCATATTTGGTCTGTATTATCTGTGCACAGCTGCTGAGAAACAATAGAAATTAATGTAAAGTTTGATATATTCAAAGACTCATATTATTGACTGTTGCAGGGAAGAAATGCTGAGATCGTGTTTTTAAACTACAAAAAGCAGATTACTGATTTATTAATACAATGTAAACAGCAATCAGAAAACTATACTTGGGATTGATATCAGGAATAAAAACCCAATAAACCAGAGTGTCAGACCATTAGAAAAATTAATTATCATCTACAAATATCTAAACACTTTCCATACCTTATCATGAAAAGTTCTAATCCCCTTCTTCCCCCACACAGTTATAGGCACACAGGCTCCATGAGCAGTGTGGGCTACAAGCAGCACTTGTTTTCCCAGGAATGTGAGTTCACCTAATTACACAGACCTCTTCCTGGCAATATGGATGTTCCAGCTTTATACCAGAGCCACATAGTCCACTAAGCTGCAGGCTGGCAGTGATGTGTGTTCCCCATCCCAAGGCGCACAGCCCGCCTGAGCCGTGGACTGCCCACTTCCTGCCCTCCAAAGTGCCTCTGTGCTGATTGTAGTGTGGCTGCCCGTGTCACTCAGTGGGGAGCCTGCTCCCCAAGGCATTGAGGAGGGTGTGATGCATTGGGGAGGATGTGGGGCGATTTCTCCATCCTCTGGTCAGGCTTTGGTGATTCTCCCTTGCCACTATAAGGTTCTTCCTCTCCTCCGTTATAAACAAAGCACAAATGTTTGTCCTTCTTTTCAAGATGACCCTTTGTTTTAAGCTCTCATCCTGTGGTTATTTTATATCCAAGGTTTTCAATAGTGTAAAATCTGGGGCATGGTTCTGGCTCTGTTAAAATGGTTTAGTCAACTTTGCTCTTCTAGAAATGCTTTTGCAGCAAGCTGATTTGAGAACGTCTTAATCAAGCACACTGCTTTTGTGTCCTTCTTTCACTGATGTAGTTTGGTAATGAATTACTGAAGCAATCTAGTGGGGTTACTCTTCCCCTGTGCCTTAATATGTAAAGTGTTCCAACGTGCTGAGTTAAATTGAGGTTGCTCTGATTTGAAAGCCTTTTGACCTGTTACTTATGTGGTAATTGCTTATATATGTAGGTGGACTTTTTCAAAGCACGAGCTTTCTTAGTGATTTTAGACTTTGAAATCAATGAAGGTGGTATTTGGTCTCCTAAAGTATCTAGGCACATATCTTTAAATGTTTTGACATTTATTAAAATCAGTCTTTATATGTGACATACGTTCTTCCTGCATCTCTTAGGCAACTTCATGTGTTTTTTGAATAAAAGTCACTTGACATCTAGTTTGGATCTAATTTTTTTCCAGGTTGATGAAGTTCCATTCCAGGTAAACTTAGTTTTGCTCTGTTAGGCATTTTCTTCTGTCAGTCTGCATTAAAGTAATTCTATAGAAAAATTAATATCATAGGTACAAGCTAGGCAACAGTTTACGTAACAATAGATTTTACAACAACTGAATTTAAATTATTTCAGATCTTGTCAGTAGGTGACCTTGCTGAAAGCTGTTCTTGATTTTAATACTTGAAATTTTTACCAACCCTGTTTTCTTGAAAAGCTTTACAAAAATTCATCACCCTTTGTAGGTCCATTGTGAGGTTTGCATTTTTGTTACGTGCTTCTGAAAAGAAATTGTTGAAGGGGATTGATTGATTTTTCCCAAAATTACCAAGCAACTATTTTTCTGGCAAACCAGTTTATTTTATTTAGGTCATGATTCCCTTAGACGGAAGAGCATTGTGTGACTACATTTTCATAATGTTCAAGCCAAAGGAGGAAGCAAATGGGAGTAGTTACACTTGAACTCTCTCATGTTTGCAGAATGGTGAATATATTATTAATGTGGTTGCTATGAAATACTGTAATTGAGAGTCAAATATGCAGCATAATAAAATCCATGTACCTTTGCTTCTTCATAGGAGCTCAGTTTCCTGTGTTAAGCTCACTGTCACCGTTGTGCTTGTAAGCCAGTGCCCCCGAAGTGTTAGATGCAGGTTCAGCTCCATCACCTTCTTAGGTGTATTTTCTGGATTAATTGAATAAAGCATTTTTTGCTTTATTACATATAATTTATGGAGAGTTTGGGAGAAAGCATCTCAACTGGTCAATGAGAGATTAAAGCAAGATGTGTTTTTGTCTTAACTTCACTCCTATTCTGAAATCTCACAAAGCTGGGAATTTCAGCATATCACTTCATGAGTCTTATGAGGAGGGGCTTAGGGAATTGGGGTTGTTCAGCCTGGAGAAAAGGAGGCTTAGGGGGGACCTGATCACTTCTACAACTCCCTGAAAGGAGGGCGCGGCCAGGTCGGCCTCTTCTCCCAGGCAACCAGCAGAAGAACAAGAGGACACAGTCCTAAGATGTGCCAGGGGAGGTTTAGGTTGGAGATCAGAAAGAATTTCTTCGCAGAAAAGGTGATTAGATATTAGAATGGATGCTCAGGGAGGTGATGGAGACACCATCCCTGGAGCTATGTAAGGATGTGGTCCTTAGTGCCATGGTCTAGTTGAGAGGATGGTGTTCAGTCATAGGTTGGACTTGATGGTCTCGGAGTTCTTTTCTAGTGTAATTGATGCTGTGATTCATTTATTGTCAGATGTGAGGTCCTGTCAGAAAGGTGTCTTATTTAACACTTTTTGTTGCCTGCCCTTTATCTGTTGGTAAAAATAATTCTAACAGGGATCTGCCAGTTTTTATAAAGAAAGGCAGGTGGGTTACATTTCCTTTTTTTGTTATGGTTCTTGTTGTCTGCTTGTAAATCCAGTATTGTGTAATTTAGTGACATTCTGAATGCAATGCTGTATGATGAGGATAATTATTATTGGAAAGCACAGTTCATGTAGAACTTAGGCCTACTGACAACTTTGCCTCTAATCTTCTGCATGTTACACATCTTCTGTGTGTAGTTGTCTACATCTAAATTTAATAACTTTTCAGAAGAGAGATGATTTTGTTCTTTGTGTAACACATGTTCATTATTCGTATAAAGTTAATAATTCTTCTGTAGAGATTGTAGGGTTTTTTGTACTGATGTGCCCCTAGAATAATACTGTTAATTATCTTATTAAATGAGTATATTGCTGGGATGCGAAGAAGCTCTTTTCCAATATGTTTTTAGGAGAGTGCATATAGATTCCATTCAAACTCACAAGCCGTCATTACAGTGACAGAGGGGCTGCAACCGCTTTCCCTTAAAAGTCTTATTTTCATTTGTCTGTCATCTTAAAATATCAAGCTGTCGTGCATGCAGAACTTAGGGTTGAAAGTCTTGAAGTATATTTAGGTATATTAAATGTCTATTTTAACCTTAAAATAACTGAGATTGAAATAAAAATTGCTGTATAGCAGGTTTGCAGTTCAGATGGCACAGTGAAATGATGAACGTATGATTTGGGCAGTGAAACAGAGACTAATAGTCTGTCCATTGTGCAGCAAAGGGACTACAGGAAATCGGTGAACTTGAGTCATCAATCATAATGTACTACTGTCAGCTGGCAGTTTTAACAAAGCCATTTCTCTGAATTTTACAGGCTTTAGCTTTATCTGAGCTTTTTATATGCTGATGAAAAGGAAGAGCTTGCAGCAGTAGGTATTGCTTAGCCCAGTAGCCTGTCTCAGTGGCCCATGATGGATGCCCGGGGAAGGGAACTCATCAGCCAGGCACGTGTTCTTACCCCCCAGAACATATGGCCCATGTGCAAAAATCTGCAACTGAGGGACTTCATGAGGCAGAAGTGTCACCTTTAAGTCCTTGGTAGCTATTTGTTTCAGAAAGTTTGTGGTGTTCCTTTTTGAATCCCAGTAGACTCTTGTAAGGAGTTCCATGCCTTTTTGTTTTGGTTTTTCTCTTGTATTACAGAGACAGAAAGACGGCTGAGTTACTGCTCCCTACTGTGTTGGTTCCATTCCTGTCTTTGACTCTCGTATCTCTTCCACCAGGTTATCTCCATCCCAAAGAATCTTAAACAACTCAATCTTCCTTTTCATGGAAACTGTTCTGACACTTTCATTGTTATTTTTTTCTCTTCTTTGACTTTTTTAGTTCTGACCATATTCTTTTGGTAGAGGGTCTTCTAGAACTGTATACAGTCTTCAAAATAGATCCATAGCTCTGTGGGTTTATTTGGTGGCATAGGTGTTTGCATTTAGTCTGTTTATGCATTGTTTCTTGCTTGCTTTTCCAAATGTTTTAATTACTTTTACAATTCATAATGAGCACTGTGCTGTTCTTTGATAAACCTATTTAACTCAAAATCTCTATCCTCTGAAGTAACATACAGTGAAGAAAAAGGAGGCAAAAGTGTCATCCAGCTTTGCTTACTGAATGCCTCTTTCTAGGATTTGGAAAAGTATTAAACGTATCTGAAACAGTACAAATGTTCTATCAGAACTTTCCATATTTTGGGAAACTTTGTACTTCACTCTAATATGCTGCACTGGATGAAGATGTTATTTCCCCGTGCCTTAAATCTCATTATCTGATATATTAAATCAGTTTTCCACCCACCATATGCATTATTTTTATGCTTCATTCACATTCCCGTGTAGCACTGATTGCACAGTGTTAGAGTTGCTTGACAGCACTTCTTCTGACATTTGTCTTTACAGGTGTGAGAAGTGTAGTATTATCACTTGTGTAGTTGTAATGGTTAACGAGGTCATGATCTCGCAGGTCCCTGTCTGACTAAAAGAATGTAAGCAGCGTTATTGACTTACCAAGAATACAGAGAAATGCGTGTAGGTACACTTGAATAGCTGCTTAGTCAGGGTAGAATTACTTTACAGCTTGCAAAATAAATGTTAAAAGCTGAGCTCATTTAGAAAGATAAAAGCTTATAAAACTGCTTTGATCTGACCCTACTAACTTTATCATACCTTCTTCACATTGATTCTTCTAATGTCTTTTTTTCATCTTGTAGTTCTAGAGGAATAAAGCCAAAGGCCTTGTGATCTGCTCTTTTACTGGCTTGCATGCATGAACACAAAAGCCTCTTACCAATTTGAATGATTTCAAATAAGGGAAATGTTGGGACAGTCCTAACTTTCAGAAGTTCTGGAACTAAATGCATGAAGGATAAACGACCTCTTTAATATAGTGGTAAAAGACATTGCTGAAAATCGTGTAGGTGAGAACTTTTCAATTGTAAGATCAGACTAAGATGGAATGGTAAAGAAAGCAATACATGCAGTTTCTTCTCACAATATTTTAGAAGTTTGTTTTATGTCTTAATTTTGATTCTTAAACTTCTGCAGACATATTTGTGTTAGATTTCTGTGATGTTAATTTTAATTTCAGTTCTGTTTGTTTTACATAGACAGTACAGTAACTCAGACCTTCTTTTTGGGACTCCCAGTTAAAGCAGTTTAGATGGTTTGGAATGTTTGATGTTGATGTAATTTGAATTTGTTCAGCTGGTTTTACCTATAGTGGGTATTATACTTAAACAACTTCACACCTCCTGTCAGCAAGGGTAGGGACACTGAAGTTTTGTTTTCCATATGGAATAGTAGTACATTGGAGTTTTTATTTAAGAAGTTCTTTGTTCACTGTAGAGTAAAATGCAGTATATTTTGGATGTACACAGTACACTCTACTAAATTAATTGTAATACTGTGAAAACAACAGTATAAAAATAAAGCTAAACTTCTGTGGTTTTTTTTTTTTTACTTTGCCTCTACTGAATTTAAGCAGTGTCAGGAGCTTCTGTCTTCTTTACTTGTGTTGAGTTGTTGATTTGCCGTAAGTGTTTGCTACAGTTTATATGCTTAAGCATTCGAAATAACTTCTGAGAGAGTTTAATTGTCTGTGAATAGACGTATTTGCAGTATTACCAATAATAGCACAATCAACACTTTTCCCTCATAAATTCACCACCTTGAATAGATTTTGACAATAACTTCAGAAGTTTGAGTTGAAAGCTATATATCATAATGGTCTTGTTTTCGTTCCTGTCTACTGGTAGTCATAAGCTACTGATTGTGATCTGGAGTGAAGACGTTTAAACTCCTTCAGAATTTTGTACATTGTGTTCATATGGACAGCTGCTTTGATCTGCCTATGATTTAGCTGTTCCTGGAGCCATAAAATAGCATGTTTGTGAAGTTTTGTTTTTACTGGTAAAAGCTGGAAGAAAAGATGCTGGTTATTTTTTCTTCAATTTTTTATTTTAGGCAGATTTTCTGGTTTTCAGACTTACATTAGTTTGCAATGTTCTGGGAGAATATTCATGGACTGTGTTGCTCTGTTGAAGATATCTGAGTAGTTGCTGGTCAGGTAAAAAACTGTCTTGAAGAGGAATTAAAACAGTGCTGGTACGAAGTAGAAAATGTAGTGCTGTAATTTGCTGTCACGTGTATATCAAAATGCAGATTTTGTGTAGACCAAGAGCATGATGCCATCCTATGACCTCTTGTGCTGGTATGTGTGTCCCTGACTGCTAGGGGCATGCCAGAGTTTCAGACCAAATTACAAAGGAATTATGAAAAATAAATCTTGCAAGCCCTACACATTGAGTTTGAAGAGAATACATTGATCTTTGCAGTTTCTTGGCCTTTCCAAACTACTGTAGTCATATACTGGTGTTTTTTTAGATAATGCACATGTGTAAAACTCCTGGTAAGAAAACAAAAAATAAATAATTCTTCAAATAATTTAATAAAGAAAAGTGTTAAAATACTGTTTTCCTTGCTGATAGGATGGGTAATTCTCTCTCTGTAGAAAACAGGCCAAAAGTTGTGTGAGAAATTAAAATGGAATTAATTAATTGTATTAATAGTGGTTCGGGTAGCTGATAGGAAAATCATAGGGAATCAAAGTCTCTGGCTTAGTGTATTTGGGAATTTGCCATGGCAGGATAGTACTAGGGGTCACATAACCTCAGTCAAGAGGGTTCAGCCAAGGAATCTAGCCAAAGCAAACTGGAGAGGATTTGTATAGAAATTTGGATGAGAAGTACTATGGATGGTTTAACTGAATTTAAGAAACTTTTCTCATTCTGAAAGACAATGTGAAATCACAATGCTTTCTTTCTGACTTAAGTGTACTAGGTTGCTTATTAGAGTGTTTTTTACCTCATCCATTTCCTCCAAAGATAACCACCAAGTTATCTCTATCATGCTATAAGGATAATAATTTACAGCAGAGTCTGAAGTAATGCGTATTTTCTCCACTGCTTCATAAATTTTTGATTAATTTCTTAATCCGAATACTGAGTGTGTGGGTTACCTGTCAGTCCCTGTGATCCCTCTCATATTTACAGTACCCAGACAGTGACACTAAGAAGTCAACTTCTAAGTGAACTTTACAGTTCATTGACCATTTCGGTGGAGTTAGGGGAACTTTATAGCTCAGTGAACTTAGGACATGGAAAAATTACGATTTATAATCAGTATATAAGTTATTTGAACACTATTTTTGTAAGTCAGTGCAAGATTATTCATGTTTCAAAGTCAACTTTGGAAGCCCATGTGAAGGCAAAGAATATATAGTTTCTTGTTCAGTTGGATTTTCTTGAAAGTACTTAAGAGCAGAAAACTTCTAGGAACAACTAAAAAATTTATATTAAACCCTTGAAATAAATTTTGAAGAGCTCTGATAAATTTTCAACAGCTGCTTTTGCAGTGCAGACTTATGTATAGAAACTGGAGTTCATTTATTAGTTACAAGTTTGGTTTTTTTTGCAAGACTTCTTAAAATCAGTCCGTGACTTACTGAAAATACATGAAGGACTCATGCAAGTCTCAAAAAGCAGTTTGCACTACTGCTTAGTTAGTTTTAAGCAAACTTTGAGGCCTAAATGAGGCTTCTAGCCTGTCACAATTAGGTAGTGAAAGCTGCGAAAGCACAATGGCTGAAAGCTACTGAGTTATTTGCTGTGGCTGTTAAAGAAGGGCAGTATTTCTCATCTGTTATGCCTTTTAGTGACTGAAGGGAGGTTTTGCATGTTTGGTTGTGGTATTTGGAAGATACTGTTGCTCGGTGGCCAAGTTTCAATAAGCTGTACTGAAAGTTGTTACATGTTGGTGCCAAACAGTGAGGACCAAAGAGCAGCTGGAAGTGACATGACTCTGCCACATGCAAATAATTTGACAATCTGTATACAGGGAATGCAGAAACTATTTTAAAAATGTAGGCTACTCCTGCTGGCAATAAATTCCCCTGTCTACATCTAGAACCAGCTTGAGGCAACTCAGTGATATGCTTTTTATCAGTTGCTTTATGTTCATATGCCAAAATAAAAAATGAAATATGTATTAAGAGACTTCAAGTAATTACTTCTGTGCTTAAGGAGATTTTTTTCATGCCATCACTTAAATACATATAACATTACATGTGTAATAATACTTGGACTATTATAGTCTAAAGAGTTAGTGACATTTGTGCTTTTGAGAGGGGTTTTTTATCCATGCTTATTTATAAGTGTAGCATATGCAAGGATTGAAATTTTCTCCTCCCTTATTTTCTTGTTCCAGTCAATGACAAACTGTTCTTGTAACAGTCATGCAATGTCTGAATTGAAATTTACTTCCTTTTGAAGAAATCCAAAGCCATTTGGGTACACTTAGACTGATAATGTCTACTGAGGAACAAGTATGATAATTACCATGTTTAAAAAATCCCCTGTACCTTAGAGCAGCCTTTTTTAGATTTCCTTAAAATAATGCAGTCTTATTTGTAGAAGGATTTTGTTTCCTCTGAAGTGTATATCTATGTTGGACTCTTAATTCGTTCAAGTTTTACCTAAACCAGATGAATTTTACACTGTGATCCTAGAATATCCTATTACTAATTAATTATCCTAGAAGGAAAATTCAGCTTTCAGCTTTGGCATTGTCTTTCAGCATTCTAGAGCTGATAAATGGATGGCAGTGACTAATTTATTTTTCCTCTTCACTATCAGTGGCATGAAATAATATAGGAGGATAAACTCTTAAAAAAACAATTGTAGCAGAAGCAAGTAGTCTGTGTGCATCGCTCATCTGAAGTAGAATTGCAGTTAGAGGAGAAAATGCTCCCTCTCTGTTATTATCTTCTAACTTTTACATTTGAAAAATTGGAAAAAAATCATCTACGCTTTTATGTCCTTGGAAAAACAAAGCCAAGGGAGTTGATGAGTACAGTCTGCATTGGCCATTCACCTGCTGAAAGAAAGGCAACAGAACTCTGGCTCTACCTTCCCTTCCTTTCTGTTCAAGGCCAGCGATCTCACAGATCTGTTAATAACTCTGATGGAGTCATCCTTTGATCCACAGCCTTGAAATGTTTCTAAGTGTTGTGTGCTACATGGTGCTGAAGATCACTTGTTCACTGGAGCTAAGCAAATACAGGTTTTTCATCTTGGATGCTGTTATTCCCTCTTCCTACTTTCTCTCCAATGTGTGCAAACAGGACTACAGCAGGACTAGGCTCTATTTTTTGTTATAATGTTGCCTGATGAATGGAGTGCTGGTCCAGGTCTGTGGCAGCCTCTTCCTGCTCCTGCCAGTGTCCTCTCCGGCAGTCGCTGTGTTTGTTGCGGGAGCAATGCACACATTGCCCAGTTCCTGTGCCAGAGTCCCTGATGACGCTGTGCTCATCGTGCCTGAAGAAAAGGCTGCGTTCCCTCCTTCCTCGGTGCATGCCAGTGTTTGTTTCCTCTTCGAAAAATAAATCCAGCGTGTATATAGTTAATAAATAATGTTCTTAGGATTTAGCTAAAATGTCCAGACTTGTAACTTACCTTGCCTCCTTGCAGCAATTTTTCTTGTTTCTCAATAAAAAATGAATTGCGGAATAATAAATGAGTCTTCCCTGATGGGAGTTGCTGAGGTTGTTTGCATGGATTCTGCCACATTGGAAAAGATGCAGCATGAAGTGGAAATGCTAGTGCATGCCTCTGAGTTGTTGATGGGGAGTTGTTGACAGATGACTGATGTCATTTCACATCAGCAAACTGACCTATGAGTGTAGTATACTTTATTAATTTATAAAGTGTATTTATGAATTATATATGCTTTATCTATAGAAGTATTTCTTAATAACATCTGCATACTTTATTAAAGTAAGTTTAATCTGTTCATACTTGGTTCAAGCATTTTTTATGTTGTGAAAGAGATTTGTTTTAATAAACATTACTTTAGACTTTTATAAACCTCTAAAACCTTAAAGTAAGCCTAAATAAAATTTTCTTCTTTTTTAGAGGTCTGTTTAACCTCTGAAATGGGCTTTGCTAGGGGAAAATGTCAAGAACTGTTTTTGGTTTCATTATTAAGGTGTGGCTGATGTATTGGTGGGAAGAAGGGGCGTGGGCAAGATTCTCTTCAGATGTTTGACAAAGGCAGTCCTAGGGAAACTTAGTTGCAAATGGCAATACACATATTTTCAAATAATCTAGTGATAAACCACTGGTTTGGTTATTGACATAGTTTACTAAAGAACCATAGCTTTTATCTTTAGAATTACAGCTGAGATTTGTAATGCCAGATATGCTTGCAGATACTTGCCTAACACTTGGTTGTCATAAACTTGTAGTAGAAAATGCCATTGTTTACAGTCTACTTGTGAGCAAAAAAGTTGGTGGTATTTTTTCCCCTGTATTTTTATGATGTTGGTTGTTTCTCTGTTTTTCTTTAATTTCAGCTGAAGTAGGTAACTTTGTTACAGAAACAAAGTATTTTCTAGTGTCAGGGTTTGGTTTTTTTTTTTCAACCTAGTGTTGTGTTTCTTGAGAGCTTTTACTTCTTCGTGGTGAGAACACTGATTTATGACAACATCCAGGGTACACTTAGCACTGGAAACATTTATTGCTCTCTGAAGAATGGTCCAGAAGAAAATATAAAGTCACAAAACGAAGTGGCTGCTCTGAGTTTTGATTTTTGTCACTGATAATTAGTAAAGGAAGAAAACCTGGATATGATACTTATAGCGATGGTCACAAGCCACCACTATGACAAATCGTAACCATCTGATTTTGTCTTGAGGCTTTGTCAGAAGATGTTTTTCAGTGCAGATTAGAAATTCTTAATTATTTTATGCATGGCAAAGGTGTAACATAAAACTCCTATGGTGGGTTCTGTCCCATTCATGTTCAAGGAAGATGACTTGAGACTGGAGCCAGGTGCAGAAAAGGACTTGGATGGTCAGGAAAACTGCAGCAAGAGGAAACTAGAAGACAGCAGTTGGTTTATGAGTCTTTTAGAAGAATGACGGGAGAAAATAATGTTCTCATGAATGTCACAGGCAAAAAGTGGGGGAAGGAATTATTAAAAGGACAGTCTTTTTCCTTAGCCTTACATATCCACGTGGGTGGTTGTATAGCAAGTGAGCTGTAGAAGCAAGAAAAAAGCCTCCCGCATGTAAGACATTGGAAAAAGCTGTAGGAGAGTTTGTTTATTCTCAAATGCTTCCGGCAAAAGATTTCAGATCATATAATAGATCTTGGCAGAATATATCTTAAGCTTCCTGGCATTTAAAAATCTTGAGACTCTTGATTTAAAAGTGTAAACAAACCTTTTAACAGAGTTTTATAACCTTTTAGCCTTTTCCACTTGTTACAAGAGCATGGTATAAAATAGATATTTCTGTTCTCAGTCAAGGGTTAAAATTAGCTTTCTGTGACATCAAATCCTGTTGTGTACAGAAAACAGCAACTGACAGCTTATAGCACAACAGTTGTCTTGGATCTTGCACAGAGTAGATAACTCTGTAATAATAGTCCCCACTAACACCTTCAGTGTATCTGCAGGTGTGCTGGCAGAGGGCTCAGCACAAGCCACACCAGAGGCTTTTTGTGTTAGAGTTGATTTTCTGCTATCTGCTAATCTGGGATAAACAACCTTCAGAGACGAGACTTTCATTAAGTAAGCATAGGAAACACATGGGGGTATGTGGTATTGTCATCTCTGCAGAGAAGAAAACTGCTGGATAAAGTGTTTCATAATTTCTGCATAATCAGAGCCTTTTTTTTTGAAGTGAAATGCATTTATAATTTTATATTTGCTGGTGAATCTCTTTAGAAGTTCTTCCCAAAAGAATGAATTTCCTATCTAAATGTTTTGATGAGGCAGAGGAAGAGGGGATATGAGCTGAGGAGAGCATGTGTCAGTCACAAAGATTACCCGGTTTTGGAATAAGTCCAAATGAAAATTTTAGAGCTTCTTGTGAACTCTTGGCTTTTTTTTTTCTTTTTTTTTTTTTTTTTTT
>VYZT01009447.1:609-13154 GCA_013400735.1 Pomatostomus ruficeps | reverse complement strand
GGATGTCTTTTGAAAAAAATAAGTAAAATCTATTTTACTTTGTTCTGTTCTTGACCCTCAGAAAAAACCCCAGGTCCTTCACGCTTTGTTATGAGGTGCAAGATGCTTGCAGGAATAGCTGAATTGTGGGAGGGTTCTTTTGTTTTCTTTGCCCTCTGTTGTTGCATTTGGAATTGTTTTGGGTGTGGAAGTTGTTGTCTTTTGGGTTTTGTTTTTTTCAGGGGTCTGGGGCTTGTGGTTTTTTGAGAAGACTACAAAGAGACATTTTGAATCCCATTAACAACATAAGCCAATGAAATACTATTTCTCTTACTATTAAGGTCTAAAATGAGTACAGAAGTGCACAAACCAGAGACATAAGTGGATCTCCTTATTAGCTCTGTGATAAACTGAGCATGAAAAAAATGATTGTGTTAACTTGCCTACTTCACAAAGCAGTCAAAATCTACTGCATATACCTCTGTGTATTCTGACAAGAACTTCTGGAGAAGCAAAGAGGGAGCACCATTCAGGGCAGAGAGCCATGTTTGAAGACCAAGTCCAAAGCAACCTGAATTATTTTGAATTCAGTATTTTCCCTGTTTTGAACAGGAGTTTCGGCAAGGTGACATTTTGTGGTGCCTGCAAGCCTGGATGGTTCTGTGAAAGATTTTGTGGGAGCTGGGATTTAAAAGTTGCTTTTGATATATCATTAAAACAGTGGAAAACTTAAAATGTAAATCTCTGCTGACTAAGTGAGTTAAAAAAAAAACAACCTGAAGTGTTTTTTGAGCATTTGGGCAAATTAATTAGATAAAAGCTGAATGGAGACTAGTTCTGGAAGCTCATCAGAAAAGACCAGATACCTCTGCTTCTTCTTCCTGCTGCCAAATAAAACATCTATTTTGGGAGTAGCTGCAACAAGTATCCCATGTGAGAAAAAGCAATTGTCTAACTGCTTTTTATTTACTTTTGGTTGCCATCCCATCAATTGACTTGAGCTTTTTCATACCATGTTAACTTATCTGCAATAAATTGAAGCTGAGCTGGCTTTGTAGTAGAGGTTTGGTTGATAGGGCCACCAGGAGGCAGGAACTCTGAGTGCACTTGGTGTGATCATAGGTGTCTGAGGATTTTTCATAAAATGAAGATAAAGGGTAGAAGCTGTTCAGAAAAACCAAGGTAGTTTTCCTAAACGTTTAGTTTTAATGGTATGAGCATTTCATACAAAAATGTCTGTAGAAATGGGTTCTCATGATCTTCTGATACTATCTTTGGTGGGATACTAGGCAAGATAATAGTTTTTTTTATATCTGGAGTTTTGAGGGCTAGACTTGCAGAAGTAAATCTGGGTATACTCTCATTAAAGTTTTTTTCCTGGATTCACTGTTTTGGTTCTAATAAGAATATATCTGCTGGCTTACTACTTTGTGAGTATTCATGCTTAACTTTATCTTTGGGACTTTGTTACTATTCTGATATTCTGTGTTTTAAAGAAGCTCATACTTGTTTTCTCCAGTTCGTAGGCCCTTCACTGTGCCTGATAGCATGGAAATTTGGAAGACAAAGGAGAAGCAAGTGAAAGGGCTATTAAAGTGCAGATCGTTATGTTATGAAAAATTTAACAATGGCTTATCAAAAATTTAATTCAGTCTGATGAATGAACTGCACAAATTTAAAATGTATTCTTTGCTTTGATTAAATAAAATGGAGGGACTTGAGAATTCATTCCAGTGCTGCAGGATAAAGTGCTTTTGGACTGCCATAATAAACGCAGAGCTCTGTCTTTTTGATGTGAGTTATAGAGGACATGCATGTTCTTCCTCTCTTTCTTGGATCAGATCAATTTAAATTAGAGCTGAAATCTGTCAGTGGAGGTCATCATTACTATTCTTGTTTTCACTGTAGTATTTGAAAAGCAATATGGAAAAAATTAAATTATGCTACTTGGGTAGGGGCTATTGCATACAATTTAAAATATGTTCTAGCAAATTATTGACTACTTTGAAATTCAAGATTTGATGCAATTGTTTTGTATACAGCTATGTGTGTGTTTAATATTAGGTTAGCAGGTTGCTAGTTGAGGTGGAGATAATTTCATGGCAGTGGTGATGTAATAGCTCTATGAAGTACATAGTGAATCCTTTAAGGTGTAACAGTGCCATGGAAAGATAAAGCTGAGGATAGGTATCCACCTTAAAAGGATTATTGCTTTATAAAGCATTTAAACAGTTAACTGTAGATATTTAGAATGTTTCCTCTAATCATTTCATCATTAATTTTAATCTAACATATGCCTTCAGAGAATATGTAACCGAGCACAGGATTTTGAATGACTTGCATGGAATGGCTTGTTGCTGTTGGTTGAGTTTCCATATTAAAGCTGTCAGAACCACAACCGTTGGCAGTAGAAATTACTTTCTCAAGCCTTCTATATTTATTTTTCATAGGCTAAGGTACATTTGAAAACAGCTGAGAGCTAAATCTAGTTTACTCATAGGCTTATTAGATACCAGTTCTGCAGACTAGTGATAAAAGTAGACTAAAAGTTAGTGTCAGCTTTTTGGCATTGGCTTACTTGGGATAATAGGAGTGTTACCACCCTGTCTGACATGCTTTATCACGGTGGGAATTGCCTACATCACAGAAGGGGAAAGCAGCGAATGCCTAAGAGGTCAGGCTAAGGTAGCATACCCAATTGCTTTAAAAGGAGATAATGGATGCTCTTCAGATGGTGATGTTTTCAGAACAAGTAGTAGAGGCAATTGAAAGTTTGGGCTCTTTGAAGCAGCTTGGCTGAACGTTTTCCTACTGCCTGACCCAGTGGTGAGTTTGTCAGGTATGTCTAGTTATCAATTCCATCCACTTAGTAGTTAACTGAAATCATGTTGTGGGGTGTTTTCTTTGGTTTTGCTTCATTTTTCGTGAAGATCACAAAGAAACATAAAACCTTTGTAGTTCTATGGATATTGTCATCTCTGTCCAGTTTATTCTTCTGCTATAAAAGTGAGGGTTTCTGAATGCCCACTGCTTCTAGTGAATAAAAATGGAAGGAAAACATTCTTGTAGCATTATGTGACCTTTCCATTCTGAACTGCAAAGCAGACTTGTGAATTTTTATCAGCTTATGGCCCTGGTCTCCTTTGGAGGATGATGTTTATTAATTGCCAATTAATTAAGCAGTATGTTGCACTCCAGGCGATACCAACAAGTTCTAGATTATCTCATTTAGTCTTGCTATCACCAGAAGTCTATTTTGTTGTCCATGGCAGCAAACAAGTTTCCCTCATTGCTAAAGGGAACCCTGACATAGTAAAGTAATCACTGGATTATCAATATGCCCAATAAAAATTAATTTCATCAATAAATCACTGTAGATAACAGTGGGGTAGGAGCAAAATGGATATCAGCACTTGGAGTGGGATGGTGATCAGGGCTTACAGAGGAAAAGATTGCTTCTTGGAAACAGCAGCATCTGTGGAATGAAATGGGATCAGAAAGGTGAATCAAATGGCCTTTAGTATCTGGAGGCAAGGGCTTAGGATTAGGGAACAGACAAGCACTGGAAATCTAATGAGGAAAAGCCTTTGCTGGATAAGAAGTGCTGATGACAACAGCTGAGTTTAAAAATGCCTGTGAAATTACTTCTCCTTGAGTTCATAAGATACATTTTTCTTAGCCTATTGCTGTACCACTTAATGTGTGATTAATTAACAGTCAAAAATGTCTAGTTGTATGGGTTGCAGTAATTGCAGTGTATGTCTATAGGCTACCAGCTCTGAGTGACATAAACGAGCTTTTCTACTGAGTGGTGTTGGCAATAAGCTCTAAGTGTACCTTCAGTACCTCTGATCTGGTTCCAAGAGATTTTTCTGTACAATAAAAAGCATATTTATCCTTTAGGACTAACCTGATGAGCAAACTGCACGGCAGGAGAAGCATTTTGTGCTACCAAAAAATTTGTGTTTAGAAAGAGCAAGTCCAAACTATCGATTTCGCAGTCTGCCTTTGGGTTGCCTGTTGTTTGATCTTGATTTGCCACTCTAGACAGTAGTTCTGCTACATTTGGTGATGAAAGTTAAGAACTTAGAAACATTTTAGGAATTTTTTTTATGACTTTTTTTCTTCCTTCCTCACTCATCTCTAAAATTTCATGCCTTTTAGATTGTTGTGGAGGTTTCACTCTTAATGTCCTGGTTCTGGACATTTTTACAGCCCATAGAGAGATCAGAGGTGGAGAGACTCCAAATATCTTCCTGTTTAAATATAGGAAAAATACGACCATGAGAACCTTGTAGATTTTATTATGTACTGGATAGAAATTGATTTTAAAAAAAAAGACAAAAAACAATAAGACTTTTAAAAGTGCTGTTTGTATAAGAAAGCTTATGACATAATTCCTACAAATCAAATGTCACTTGACTACTATTTCAGAAGATTTTAGACTGTAGCAATCACACTTTACAATCTACATGTGTCCATGTATAAAGTTATTTGAATCCTCATCTTAGCAGAATAATTCCAGTTATGTCCCTTGCCAGAGACAAATTACTCTAATGTGAGATGAATTATTCTGCTTGACAGCAGCTCACTTCCACCCCATACCTAAAGACATAATTTGAGATTTCTAATCTAAATTGAATCCTTAATAGCTTGTCACACTTACTATAAATAAATCTCCTTAAAGGCTAGCTAATATAATTATTTTAATTAGGAAATAGTTTTAGTATGATTGAGCTCCCTTGTTCTATTAATTGCTCATCACTGGCAGAAGTGACTGCATTTTTCCATAGTCCTTAGTACTGTCGCTTTTCCCCTTTTCTTGCTCTGTCTCCATCAGCTCCTTCTCAAAGTTACAGACAAGTGGAAGTTCTGAACTTGTTGTGATGTTGGCTGTGTAGAATTTTTTTTTTTAGACCTTAACTCTTAGCAGTGGATTTTCAGCTGCTGGTTTATTTCTTATGAGCTTCTTACTCCTTTATCATTCTCTTGTGTTCACAATTTGGTTAGAAAAACAGGCCAAAAGTAAATTTTATCCCCGTGCCTCAAACATGTGTTACTGCTCCTCAGGTGGGCCTCCCTCATGTGCCTCCCCTTTGTAATTCTTGGTCATCTCAGGGTAGGTTTTAGGATGGGCTGCTGTTGACCCTCTGCTTCAAGAGCTGTGCCTAAACTGTCGTGGATTATTTTTGCAGCATTTGTTGTTCATGGTGTACTCTGGCCTTGTGTGCTGGCAAACTGTGTCCAGCCAGAATGGATCATCTGAGGGTGATGGGTGATGTGCTGCCTGGAGCGTCGGTCAGTGCAGCAGAGGTGGCAGCAGGGTGGCTGTTACACACTGAGTTGACAATCGCAGTTATCAGCTCTGTCTTTCTGTGCCTGACACCTGCACTGCTGGTGTCCACCTTGGTTAGGGTAGCTGTGCTTCAGGACAAAGGCTTCCATCAAAATTGGCACCTACACAGGTCCTTCATCCCAACTGTGTACATGAAATGTCACATTTCTCATGGGAGGCTGGGGTGCAGAGTGGGCCAGAAGGAAATTCCCTGCCATGGAAGTTCATGACAGATGATATTGTAGATTATTTTTGTCCAAGTTTAGTAGTAAGGCAGTTGTCAAGAAAGTAGTGAGTGTAGATAGTAGTCGGCATTGTAGTTTCTGTCCTGAAAGTCCTCGTGGGTTTCTGTTTGATACTTGAGAAAAAAGGGTTTAGTTTGCTTCCTGCTTGCTTCTGATCCCCTTGATGTTTCTGGAGGCAGTCCTTGTATTGCTGGAATACTTTTCCTCAAGCTCTGCTTATTTGAATTTATTATAAATTAAGGTAATTAATGCTAGTAAATTATGTATTAGGAGGGAGGGGTGGGGGGCAGGGCATGAAGGTGACCCAATTCTGGGGAGGCAGAATCTGAAAATAACCTTAAGGCTTTAAGAAGGAAAAGTTTAATCAGTTTTTATAATTAATGAATGTTCATGCTCCAGCAGTATTTCCCATAGGGTACTTAGAATTCAGATTTTAGAGCTCTGTTTGCATCTTGTGTAAGAGTGATATGCTTGATGTGTTTTTTGTTTAATGCCTACGAAAAAGAAATTTCAGCATCTGAGAAGATGTGAAAATCTTTGGGGTGTAAAAGTATGAGCACACACTAAAGGATGAAGGATAGAAAGCAACTGGGTTCTGGTGTGTATTTGTGTATTATTGTTATCAACCCTCTTGTGCTGTGTAGTCTCTGCAGAGATGTGCTGGAAGAGCTCACTGCCTGACCTCTGTGCTCTAGAGCTTTTCCCCTCTAAGTGCAACTTTTGAATGAAGTTAGTGCAGGAGGATAAAAGCCTGTTTTCTTGTTCTATTGCTAGGAAAAGCCCAAACCACTAAAGATGCATGCATAGGGATTTTAAGGGTGAAGATGGAAGACTTACCTGTTTTACTTTAAGAAAACTACCTTTTTGGAGCAGCTAACTGTTGGTTTAACTTAAAGTCGTGTCAGTAATAAAGCAGATGATAAAGTCTGTATTTATTGACTTTTAATTTTTAGTTTTACAGGACTCATCCTGAGCCACTTAAAAATCTTTGAGGCTGTGGACCAGAGCGGTAAAACTGAGTGGAACTTCAGAACAAGGAAGATGGGTCATACTGAGCAGCATTTCTTGCTGGGTCATACTCACCAGTACTTTTTCTGTGAACTTCCACGTTCAACTTTTCTTGAACTATGCAACCCAAATATTACTTGACTGAGATTTGATTACAGTATTTCCTGCTTGTTTGATTTGCCAACTTGCTAGAGTTTGAGAGAGAAGTATGTTTGAAATAGTCCCTGCTGCTTAATATCTCTGAAGAAAGTGTTTTTCTCTCATCATGTATCTCTATTACTTACACAGTTAAGTGGTTTTTCAGCTTTTAGTATTATTAGATTTTATTCTTGTAGAAAGCAAAACATGAGCGATGAGAAAGTCCAGTAGTTGCAGTATAGTTTTGGACATGAGAGACCTCACTTAAACCTCTGTGGTGTCACAGGCTTCTTGGCTGGCACTGGGGGAATCTTGATGGGTTGAGGGCTCCTTTGCAATTGAGTGATTCTGTGGTGTTGCAGATCTGTAAAGAAAGAGTTGTGAAGAACTGTAGAGTTACGCTGTAGCAGAGGCCTTTGTAATGGTCTCCAGAAATAGAATTATCTGCTATTTGGACAAGTAATTGATAATGGAAACACTGCTTCCAATTTGCTCCTGCAAATAGTTATCTGATAACAACTCCTTAGAACAAGTTAATTTGCATCCACAGTAGCATGCATGAATGGCATTTGTACAGGAGACTTTTTATATCCCTGATGTGAAATGTAAACTTGAATACAGCTCTTCATCTGCTTTTAGCAATAGACTGTCCTTTGGAAGTCTTTATAGAATGATTTTGGCAAATTTGAAAGATGATGTCAGTTACTACCAATAGGCCTCTCCAAGAAGCCAAGAAGTTTTAGCTTCTTGGGTGGCCTTTTTTTTTTCTTTTTTGGTGTAATTTAAATCACTGATAAGTTTTATCTGGGTTACTACATCATGATGCTTTATATTGCCATTCTCTCCTTGACTGGCAGCTCAAGATAAGATTGATGACAGAGATACTGAGTGGCTGACAGTAAGGGTGCTGTGATTACTGTGTTCTCAGAAGCCAGAACTGAGGAAGGAAATCACTTCACTCACTGATTCACTGTGGTCAAATCTGGACACAGCTAAACTCACTTAAAAAAATAAAGGAAGGGAGAGGAGGCGGGTTTTCTTTCTAATGAGCCTGAAAATAATAAAAACATTGTTAATAATGCATAGATGAGGGTTTGTTTATTTTCCTTGCCTTTTAAAATTAATATGCTGTAATCAAGGACTAGTATGATGAGTGGTTCTGAAATCCTCAAATGCAGAGAAGTTTCTGAAAGCTAGATCCTTGCCAAGAGGGGATAAATATTGATCAGACAATATATGTTAGTTTGTGGTTACATGAATTTCATATACTACAGAAAGGAAAAAAATTCTGAGGCTTGGCCTACTTCTTGTTGTAATACCAGTAACCATCTCTTTCCTTTATTAAAGCCTTGCAGCTTTTTATCTTTCATAATCCAATTTTTGTGGTTTTTTTCATTTGTTTGGTTTTTTGTTTTGTGTTGTTTGTTTTACTGTTAACAAATGATTTTAATGAAGTGCTCCTCAAGAGGACACGTCCCATTTTAAAAGTGACCCAGTACCTGAATAGTTTCATAACAAACCCTTTTCTGCATCCCTCCTATGTGGTTTGGGAAAACATGGCATCCTTTCATGAATGGGATGTTGGGATGGGAAGGAGCTGCATTTCTGTTGGTGGTGCTGATGGCTGGCAGCATCTGGCAGCCTGCCAGTTGCCGTTCCTGGTCAGGGATTTCCAGGGGTTGGCAGGATGCAGGTGCTCTCTGTCAGTCCTTCTGGGGACACAGCCAATATATTTTGATTGCTCTGCTCTTTTTTCCTTACTTTATTTCCTTTTTCAGTGTTCTTTTTTCCCCTCCTGCCTCTGTACTGTAATGATGTCAGGGTGATAACTTCTGTGAAGAATAATTTTAGGAAAGTCAGTGCAGGAGCAAGTCAGGGGCCATTCATGCTGGGCCAGATTTGCGAAGTGAAAAGATCTGGACATAGATATAAATAGAGGGATTTGGCCATTATGAAGTTACATAGCATTTCAATTCCTGCATGGAGATGCAATAAAATAAATCTGGTTTTATATGCAAAGTGACAGTGCTGTAGCAATGCAGATGATAATTGTGTTTATAACAGTACTTATTTACAGCAGAATTAATTTCAAGTATTGTTTCATTTAGACTCTGAAGGGAGCTCATCTTGTTTGTCTAGATAGTTTTTGTCATTCTAGTTTATAACTTCCATTTCTTCCTTTAATCCTCATGAAACCTATGCTGTTATGTACTTCCTCTGTGCTCACAGAGTTGAAAAGCCATTTTCAAAATTAATGTATAATTATTATTTTTTAAATTAGATACAACTAATCTGTGTAAGTAAATGATGCATATCATGCTAACACTGATAGGACATGACATAAAAACCTGTTAAGCCTACTAATGCTGAGAATTTAATGCCTGAATTTGCCCCTTTCTGTAGTAATAAATTATCTCTACTATTAGCTGACCTGAGATTTAGTGAATTGTTCTAAGATCCATGTGAATTTTAATGGGATTTAAGAAGTCAGAAAGCCTGTGTGTTTATCCAGTTGTATTACTGCTTCTCAACTTTCTGAAAAAGATCTTGTACTAGAGCTCTGATTAGCAAGTGAAGCTACTTCTATCTAGTAGACAGGTAGTGTGTCACAGAAGGGATCCATCTGTGACTAAGAGTTACATAGAATTAGAATACAGGAGCTGCTGATGAACTGAGGAACACAAAAACGTGGATAATAGGCATGGCTATGTCTGCATGGGGTGCTCAGTGGAAAGGCAATATTCCACATCCTTTCTTGTGCAAGAATAGTTTTGCAAGAATGGTTTAATGAAATTCCTAGATGAGTTTAGGCTGAGGGGACAGGGAGGGAGAGAACACTGAAATACTGAGTACTTGCTGTTTGAGGTCTTTCTTCGACATCTGAGTCTCTAAAAATTCACATTTCTCTGTTGTGAATCCCAGTTTGTCTCTGCTGGATGCTTGCTGCTTTGGATGGCACTTTGGAGAGTGCCAGTCACATTGCCAGGTGCCTCTAATTGGATTAGATGGTTCCACTCCTAGCCCTTTTCTAAGGAAGATTTATTCTGGCTGCCATTTCAGAATATAATTTCTAACTATTTTTATATTTAGATTGGATGAAAGCTGTGAGACATGAGCAAAATGGAAGGGGCTTTGATCCTGTCTACCTTGAAATATTTATATGGAAGAAAAGATGTTTTTTAGAGCTTCTGAATCACAGAAGCCAAGAGCTCAGTTGGATGCCAATTAAATCTCTCCTGACTTACTTTACTGTTTGCCATTTGCCCTTGTTTATGTGGACAATGCAGATCCACATGCTGCTTGGTGAATAAGCACTGTTATTTTATTTATTGTGGCACGTACTTAAATTATTCTGTAGTTAGAAGTATTAGAGCAAGGTGACCAGAAATTAACTTCCATAAAATTTGTGATTGCATTTTTCAATGTGCATGTTTTCACTGCTGCTAATAATATTTTTTCTTTGCCTTTTAATATGTGAAATTAACCTATAATTCTGGGTTAATGCCCATGCTTAGAAATTCAGCAGTGTTTCATTTATCACTTCATAAGCTTGTGTGCTACTTCAAGATTTCAGAAAGCTCAATTACATTTCTAGTTATTTAGCTGGTGTGGTGCACATTTATTCTGCATAAGTGTCGTAGAATTTTTCCTTTGGGCATAGTCTGGAATAAATTTTTTCATCTCTATCATCCTGCAAAATGGTAGGAAGGTTTATTTCTGTATTCTGTTTTTTAACAGAATTGTTGGGCTAGTTTTGAAAGCCTAATTCTCCCTTAGTCATGAGGAGAACTGTTTCATGCTAAGTCCCCATATCACAGTCCAGAAGTCTTCCATGGTGTGTAGATGATGTCTTACTTTTGCCTTGTGACTTCATGAAATCTTTGGATACTTGAGGCAAATCAACTGCAAGCACAAATTGATGATCTTGTCCTCTTACTTCCTAAGTAATTCTTTCAGCCAGTTGATGGTTTTGAACATTTTTCTCTGAAGGTCTTTTCTCTTTCACCCAAGAGAGGTGAAATATTTGTAATTCAAAAAAACCCCAAAAAGCTGAAACAAACTAACACCCCCCACCCACCAAACAGACTCATAAATGATTAAAAATTTTCTAAGGTGCTTGAAATTTTTTTCCCCCCAGAAGATATATGCTTAACTATTTCCTTTTCTGGGAAAAAAATCTAGGCTACTTAAGGCATTACCAATTGAAACCTCGTAACATTAATGTGTACCATTAATGGTAATTGTTTCTACAACTTTAGCTAATATTGATTCTGTGGTAATAAAATAGTGAAACTTTGTCACTGACCAAGTCTATGATCTTTGAAATGTTTTCAAGTTTAGTTCTGTTATCGTCAAATTTTATCTGATAACAAGAATCCTAGCCAAAAAAACCTCCAAATTTTTCATCCTTTTGAATGGACCAAGCAGAATGATGCTGTTAAACCCCTGACTGTACTTCATCCAGCGTTAGTTCTGAGCTGCTTATGGGTTTGAGTTAGATTCAGTCTCTGTGCAGTGTCACTTTTCCCTGGCAATAAAATAACTCCACGTCTGGAGAAGAGTCTTCATACCATTCTGCTAGAAATAGCTGGGAAATGCCCTAGAGCTGGGAAACAAGGTCCTCCTGATTCATCAATAAATGGTGACAGTTTGGAAACTAGAAAACTCCTTAAACACAGTTCTGTTGTGAAAAACACTTGTGTGAGCTGATGTATTAACACACATACAGTAAAATTGTAGTGAAGCTAGAGCAGTTGATATTTTGATATTGATTATGTTGCGTCTTTTCCTAGTAAGTATTTTTAAAATTAAAAAAGGCTTTGTTTGAGGGTCTTACGTTGATTACTAGAAATCCTGAAATAAGAATTTATTTTTTTTCTGGTGGAGACTGAGTTTATGTTAGAAAAATAAGCAGGGGTAAAAATCCCCCTCAGTCCCCCAGTCCCCTAGGGCTGATGAATAATGGTATCATGAAAGAATTTTTATGATATCCCACTTCCATAATATTTTCCACTTTGCTCAAGACTTCTAATCCAAAATGTAAAGCTTTTTGTTTGTGAAATATTAAGAAAAATGCATACCAGATTGATCCTTTCAGGGAGGGCAATTGCCAAAAGCAAACTGTGTTCTAAATGAAATATTAGTCTGTGAGAACACATGGTGAAAGCTGGGTGTGTGAAGTTGGGTGTGAGTGGGTTTTTTGGTAGGTTTTTATTTTTGGCCTGTCTGGCAGCAGCACTCAACCATCCCTCAGAGAGCTTTGTTTAGAAATAATGGCAGAGAGTATTTCGTAAGCTACCAAATTTGAAAAGCCAGGAAGTGCTAAAGGGAGTTTTGTTTTGTGATGGATGACCCATATAACATTGTGTGGTTTGTCTGTAGAGGTATCATTTATTTATATATGTGAGAAATGTTCCTTAATGAAGACTTATCAAATAAGAATTTTACATGTTGCATTTCTGAATTGAGTGGTAATTTACACGTTTGTATAAGAACAATAATGAAAATTTTCATTTCTGCTGTGTTCTGTAAATTAAGATGCATTTACAGTCAATGGGACATAATAGCTTACATTTACTTCAGACCCAGGGATGTTTTTTGGCTACTTGACACAAATGGGGATAATGGCAAGAACATGGGCAAAGTTAACGGACAAAGATGATGCTATGCTCTAACTCTTCATCATAGCCAAGTGGCTGAATTTTTTTTTTTTGTTTTAATTTCCTTCAAATACTTAGAAAGCAAGTCCTAAACTGCTGGTTAACAGGTATTGCTCATTGCAAGTTCTCCTGGTGGAAAGCTCTGATTGAAGATGGGGCAATTTGTCCCTGCGTTTTTAT
>VYZT01009442.1:0-16197 GCA_013400735.1 Pomatostomus ruficeps | reverse complement strand
AAAAACATCCATTCGCAAAATTTTTGGAACCAGGCTATTCTGGCAGTGAATATCCAGAATAGATTTGAAAAGTATTCTCCATGGAAATCTTTTATTGAAAAAAAAAGTCTATGAAATTTTTACTCTGTAGACCAGAAGACATGCAAGCCTATTTCATTAAACGCAAACTCTATTTTAGCAAATAGACATAAAAAGAATAGACTTCTCAGACTAGCATAACCATAAATTCAAGGTATTGCTACTAATTATATCTATGTATCATTTCAGTGAGATTCTTTCTGATTTGAATCTAACACACCTAAAGCTGATCCCAAAATATTTTAGCTTTTCATCCATTATAAAAATATTGTGTAATGCCAGAGGAAGTATGTGCTTCACAGACTTTCTCTTCTGATATTTCAAAGACATTTGCCACCTTCCCATTTAAGAAGAAACATCTTTTTATTGCAAATAACATGAGTGTAATATTGTCAATGTAAATAGTGTTCCCCCTTCAACTCTAGAATTTTTTAATTTTTAAATCCCAATTGCAGTGGTGCAACTAAAAATTTCTGAAATCAAACAGGTAAGAAGAAAAATAGCACATGGTCAACAATCTGAAAATATGCAGATATCTTTGTTTCACAGTCCTTTAGGTCATTACATTATCAGCAACTCTCTGCTGCTAGTTTTACAGGTTCCCCAGTTCTTAATTTGATTTCATATACTACACCCATAAAGGATTTTTATGTAGCTTCTCCTCCCTGATTTTATGAGACAACTGTTCTTAAATGCTGTTTCTTCAATATGAGGGGAAAGAAATAAAACTACTCTTTTCAGAGATTACAGGTTTTTTTCTAATTAAGTATTTACTGTAGTCACAATTTGATTTATAACTAATGTAACAGAAATGCAACTATGCAAAAATCCCAAGGGTAGGAATAGCCAAAATTGTCCAGTTAGTATTGGCCCAGTGTCAGGCTGATTTCTGCTTTTCTCCTGAACCAAACCTGTGATTCTCTGCCAAGAATAAAAGTCCGTCTTGGGAAGAAATTCTTACAATCAATAAAGCCCTTTATCCTTCATAGTTTCTTAATGTTGTCTCTGCTTGACCTGCATATAGAGAATGCATTTTAAAACCTAAAGTCACAAAAAGTCACAGAAACCCAATATTTAAAATATATGGTTTGGATCTCCAGCTGGTACAAACTTTACCTCACTGCAAATATTGATGTAAGGACCCAGTTACAATATTCTTTGGTTCTCCAGTCCTCATGGCCAAGAACACAGAAGTGGATTTTTCAGCTTATTCTCCTGTCATTGGATCTGATACATCGCAGAGATGGGAAAGCCACTACTTCACATAAACGGGACATTCCAGAATGCAGCTGTTTGCACAAGCAAAACCACAAGGCATCCAATGAGGGTTATGTTAAGGTTCACCTTAGACAGAATTATGGAGCTTTACCTGGTGATTCTCCATGCGTTATTCCTGCTTAGGTTGCTGCTGTGCACCGAGCTGACACAGCTGCTGCTCTTCACAGAACAGCACTTTACCTAGGCAAGGTGTAGAGACCTCTACTTGGCTGGGGATGGACTGTTCTTGAAGAACTGTTGTCTTGGTCACAAATGTTTGTGAATATAACAGCATTCATGGCTGGACAGCATCATGATAGCACCACAGTAAGATTGTCTGCATGAAGTTCCTGAGCAAATGATAGAAAAGAAGTGACTTACTACAAGAAAAGGAAAAAAAGTTAGGACATTAAAATTCCTGATAAGAAAGAAACTCAGAAGTCATTTCACATTGATTTCTGTGAGATTATCATTGGGTGACTCCTTTTGCATATTTATGATATTAAAAAGCTTATTGCCACACATTATAATTCTCCCAGCTTTGAGATTGGTTTGTATGTTCTTAAAAATTTTTGAAAAATCTTTCTTTAAAAGTTGTATTTACCGGAATGTGTCTGATTTACAGCCTATTATGGAATGGAAATACTCCCAAAAACATCAGTGTGCATCAGTTTGTAAAGTTTTTGCAAATCATTTCAAATGATACCAGGAATCAACAGGAAATCATACTGTTACATTATATGATTTAGAATTTTGAGAAAATTAATGAATAGGAAAAACTACCTGATATGCATTAATAGCCATACGGTGCAATTATTCAATGAATGCAAATGAGTACAGTAGATTTTTGACAACTAAAATATTGTGAAATAGTCATATGAACAGATAAACTCTCCCATATATATCCTCTCTGGCAGATATACTGGGAAATGCTCCTCCGTATTCAGACTCCCTTTGGCTTAAGGTATTCAAAAGGACAATTAAAGCTTCCATACTCTCAGACTGAAGCCAAGCAAGGCTTTGCTGGAATCCTTTAGCTGCCAGATGAACAGAGCCCCAGAACTTTCAGAAATTTTTCTTGCATCCTCTTGCAATAAAATGACTGCCAAGGTTAACTGTCAGATACTCGTAAGGAGCAGTAAATCTCACAGTGAGAAAGGTATTTCCCATTTTTTAGTTAAAAAAAAAAAAGTCTTGTTGGAATACATGTGAGAGGGAAAAACAAACTATGCTTTGAAGCTGAGCCTTTTTCAAGACTGAACATCTTGAGTCTTTGCACCAAAAAACACTTGCAAAGAATTAATATGTGAATGGGAGCTAGCAATTCAGCAGCCATTATGGAGAGAATTATAGACCACAGTCTGAGGTTTTCCAGGGCACAGCCAGCTTTATATACTAAAAGAACAAATCTATTAGCTTAATTTCTCTTGGTTTGGCTATGAATATAGCTCACAATTAGTTTATAGTTTCATTTGGGTGGTTTCTCTGATTTTTCTAACTATCTAAATAAAATTCCTCCAGCATTTTTTTCTGGCACACACCACTCTTGTTCCTGTATATGGAACACTTCCAAATTGGATTGCAAGCTATATTCCATCAGAAACACCTGTGATTTTTAAGTTCTTTCAGCATCTTGGTATTTAGAGAGTGGGATCTGATATTTACACTGTAAAAGCAGAAATCCTGCTGGTTCTCTAGAAAAAAAATTAAACAATGTAACCAAAATTGTGGACAGTACCATTTTTAATAAAGTTTAAAATTCAATTAAAATAGAAAGAGAATTGAGGATTGCTCCACAGAGCTTACAGAAACAATACAACCTATTTCTTTTTTCTACACAACCTTTGTTTCCTCATCCAAGGAATGACATACAGTTTTTTTTCTTTCAGCTTGATTGATAGAGCTTTCCAAAAACTTACTCACCCTCATCTGGCAGAGAAATTCTCCAGAAAGGGTTTTAATTTCTTCCTTAGAAGTAGTTTCAAATGTCATATAGCCTGTGATCACTACCCTAGATTGAGAACATCCATTTTGTCTGAACTTAGATAATAATTGTTATGGTGATGGACAATTAAAGTGTTAACACTCATCTTCTTATTACTTACAGCAACATGCTGTCAAAAAATTGTAAATATCAGATTGTGCATGAGCTTTCATTCAGATTCTTCTCTGTGTTGTCAGCTGCAACTTCTAGGTAATAAAAAAGCTCCCTTTGTCTCTGTTTTCACACGTTTTAGAATATAGATGAAAGAACAAAAAAATATATGGGGATATTTTCACATCAACTGCACTTAATAACAGTGATTAAAAAAATGTTTGGGAAGTAGGAAAATTAAAATTAAAAAGGCAAATGAAAACTTATAGAAGCATAGCTGAGCTTTACACCATATAATAAGGAAGCCCAAGTAATTCAACACTTACTTAACTTCTCTAAATATACAACCTTGAAATAAGAAACTGTCTTTCCAAATTCATTCTTGTGGCAAGTAGAACATCAACTGTGATCTAGATCCTGTACTCTTCTCTACCTGAAGTTGGAATAAATATCTTTGATATGAAATAAAATAATTCATTCAATGAAATTAATCTAATCAATTATTAGACTCTTAAGCTCAGTATTATATAATCAATATGGAAATCATTGTCTGGGAAACTATTTCTTTAGACCAAAAATAATCTTAAGGTTCAGTGTCGTAGAAGATAGACTACAAGATGGAATATTGCTTGCTGTGTTTTGAAAATTTTTGATTTGTTCTATAGAACAGAATGAGCAGCCATGTAAACATCAGCTCGATGATTAAGGAAAAAATTCAATCTTATACGGTGAAAGCAATATGAATGGAACACAAGAATGTGATACTGACAGTACTTAAACATCCTTGAAATTCCAGCATGCATTACATAGTAGTTCTCTTATGCTATGTGAATGTATATGCAAGAAATTGAAATCCTGTTGTGAAAGATAAAGATTAATTTGTTGTATAAGCAAAAATTAATGACAGTGTAAGTACAAAAACTCAGTTTGATCACTCTTGCTACATTAAGCACAATAAAGTCCAAAGCAGGAATATACACAGTTAGTTCTTTGAAAGGAGAGATTTCCCAGAACTGAAAAGAATTATGAGCCAAGTCAGCTGGCAGAAAGAATTTAAGCAGAAAAATCATATGTCAATTAGAAATCAATTATGGATATTTTCCTTCATGTCCAAAAGGTAATAAGCCTATAAACACACAAACAAACAAACAAACAACAGTAAACAAAATACAAAGACACCTATAAAACTCGAGTGATATCTTGAAAATTTAGAAAACTAATAATAAAAAATATAAATTAGAAGTTGGGAAATGGGAAGGGAAAGAATATAAAACATTAAAACACAACAAGAATAAGGACAATGAGAAAGTACACCTCAGTACATAAGGATTAAAGTTATATAGGTCTACTATTCTACAGAAATGGTACATCCATAAATGATAGAGAAGGCACATAAAAACATGGTCAATATTGATTGAATGTGGAAGGAATCCCAGTAATGCTTCAAATGGACAGGCATAATGCCATCAGAATGATAGTTCTAAAAACACAGCGCCATTGTTTGTCTTGGAATTTTAAAATCAAGTAAGATTAATCAGTTTTGACTTTTTAAGTGATTTGTCCAATAAAAAATCGTATTTTTAACTGCACCTTTCATATCACATAACCCATCACCTTCTCAATTCCTTTGTGTTATTTTTCTCCTGCGAGTACTTTAGTTTTCTATAGAGATCATCTTTTCTAGTGGTGTCTCAAGTGTGTTTTATAGTGTCTAAAACAAAAGGCTTTTGGCTACTTCTGTGTTAACAAATCAAGCACTGCCAGGGAACATTCCTGAGCACTGGAACTTGAATATGTTAAACTCTTAGAACATTCCCTGGCACCATTTTTCCTGGGCCAGCAAGTGCTCTATCAAACAATTTCCAGGTATGGCCTGAATGTTAATGCAGTCCAGGAACCGATCTCAAAGGATGCACAACCTGCTTTGGTGTCTAAGATGATAAAGGATTCTCTTCTCTGCCCCTTGGCCTCAGTGCCAGAGAATAGTCCCAGGTGCATTGTTGCCTTGTAAATATGTAGCCTTTTGTGTCAGATCAAATAAAGATAGATTCACAATTAAGGTATCAGATTCTGAGCCAATGAATATCCTTTCACATTTTTGGCCATGAGTTTTAACTGTTCCCAGAGCAAAGTCCCTTTATATGACTATTTTCAAGCTGCATTTTGGGCTTAATTACCCTTGTACTATCAACCTCAGTTTTCTGTCCATTTTTCATATTGGGAGTCTGATAATATAAGTTTCCTGTAGACAGTTTTATTAGGTATAACATGCCCCTTGTAAAAATAAATAGATTTAGTTCAGAATAGGTCTTGAATCTTTCTCAGTCTTTTAATGTCTGTTTTTTGGTTTTTTTAACCTGGTTTTGTAAGTTCCCAGCACTGCAAAACAAATCTAGCAGCTTTCTGAAAGACAGTATGAAAAAAACTTGAAACCTGTCATTTTGTATATTGTCTTTCAAGTTTAGAATGGTCTAGGCAGTACTTTTTTTAGATGAAGTCTCACATTTCATAGGTATGAAATAAGCATTTAATGACCTTACCTGAATAACATTTGAAGTATAATCTTTGTGAACATGAACTATGACTGTTGAAAATCAGTGCCTGATTTCCCTGTTTAGACACCTCTGTAAACCAGAAAAAGGAACAGCCATTCTGCCCAGCAGAAGCACCTTCTGCAGCTCCAGTGGCATAAATCAAGCCCACCTCCCTCTTTAGGCTCTGCGTAATGTAGAAGTCTACATTTATCTTTAAAAGTACACAGAACAAGGATGCAGCCTATCCTTGGCTTTTTCTTGATAAGACAATGTAATCAGTGGGTTTCTTTTTCTTTGGCCTGAGAGATTAATGATTAGAGAATTCCAGCAGCAAAGAAGAAGTTTTAATTCTTGGCTCAATTTTGTTCAAAAGAGAAACCTTTAAGTACACAAATATGAAATAGCTGAATGGAAGCTTCTTGTTTTCTTTCTCTTTTGAAGGCAAAATGCTGAGCACAGAAGTAAAGGAGAAGAACAGACCCTCTCCAGATGAATGGAATGAAAAATGTCTGTAAAAGGGTCTTGGGAACTCCCAAGCTATGTTAGAAGGTGCCTAGTTAATACTGATGCCCAGATTTTTAGGACGTCTTGAAGTTAAGACTGTTAAGATTCCTGTCTGAAACTTAGATGAATTTTAGGCATTCAAATTCTTATTTGGGAAGGAAGGGACCTTAGGACTACAGCCATAGTACTATGTTAAAAATGCCCAGGAACCATTTTCGGCACTGAGGTGTGAAACAGTTTGTGTCATTTATAATAAATGAAGCAGGATGGCTTTATCCAAACTGTAAACTGGATCTTTTAAAGCACTATTTAATTTATTGCTATAGATGTTTTAGGTGAAATGGATCTCATCCAAAATTAGCACAGTTTCATATCTGAAACAGTCTTCAGCAAAGTACTGTACTTTATCAGTTGTTTTTCTTTTCTGTTTTCTTCCACAAATGCCTAGATTTTTCTCTCTGTGATAAGTGGAGTCTGCACTCATTAACTGGTTCTGTGGTTATATGACCAATGTTGTTAAAACAAATAAGGTTTACATTATCCACAGTGAATATTTTTTCCAGTTTTTCAAGAAGCAGTCATCTTAACATACCAACAATCTTCTATTACCCTGGATCGCCATTTGCAGCTATTATTGATATAAGAGGGAGTTGGATATGGGGATTAAACAAGTTATTTCCATTGGACACTGATGTTACCACTTTTGTTTAACAACATTATGTTTGCTCCAATGTTATTCATTTACTGTCTGGTAAACTGAAAAATCTAGGTCTTCCTTCCATTCCAGTTCAATTTTAGCAGAATTTGATCTGCTCTAAACACTGTGTTTTGTTCTGTTTCATTTCTGCAGGAATTTTGTTAAGAGATATTCCCATGTGTTTTATGGGGTTGTGAAGAGTGAACACATTTTACAAGATTCAAACATGACATTACTGAAGCCAAATAGCTTAGCTGTTTTCCAACATATTGGACCCTTGTATGAATAGTAAAATTATCCAGAGGATAGAAAATATTCACACGTCTTTTCTTTGATATGTAAGTCCTCGGGTTTTAGGTATTAACCATCTTCCAACTGCTGAAGGAGAAAGAACTTCCCCACTGGTAGTATCTGTCACAGCAGCCTGTTACAGCAAGCTGAAACCTCTGCTTCTAACCACTGCTGGACAGAAATACACACATAGTTCTCTGACAATAATTAACATCTTTTATTGCTTTCACCATTAGTAGCATCCTTCGCAAACACTTCCCATAATTACTTACAATCCTAAGTGAAATAGTGAATTTGCCAGTGTCATGCCCATTATTTATTATCATCTTTCATCAGGTATGCCTGTACAAATGAATGCATATAGCAAAAAAGGTGGGAAACAAATTAGTTTATGCATGCAAGTCAGAAACTCAATTATAAGAAATCCATTCAGGCAACAGGGGAAAAAATAAATCCAGTTAAATCGTAAAAACTTTGCAAGTAAGGCAGTAGTGCCTGACTTTTGTGTTTCTTTGTCTGACTGCCAAATGAAAAAGTAGAGTCAAACAGTAAGATACCCTGTCCTGTCAAAACTTAGGGAGAATACACCAAAGCTCAAACAGTAAAACCTTCCAAGAAAACTGGAATCCCACTGCATGTTTTCCTCAGAAAGGTAAAGCAGATTGGATTCATGCACGTGACTAATTACAATGACCTGCCAGGAGTCCACACTACCATGAACTAAAAATGAACGCAGAAAGGATAGCAATGTTATAAAACAGGCAGTGAAAAAAGTCTGAAGGAAGTCAGAATTGAACAGGGAGCCAGTAAATTAGCTGTCAGGCTGGAGAAAACAAGACAGGAAAAGGAGTAGCTCAACAGGAGACAGAACATTCAGGGGCTCAAGCTGTCATAATAGAACAGCTGGAACAGAAGAGCTTTTTCCTATCATGGCTATTTCTTCCAATTTCTATTTTATGCTGGGATCTTGGGAGAAAAAACAGACTTTATGTATGACTTCCCTCTACTTTGTTCAGGAATTCACTGGAACATGAGGACTCAGATTACATTAATATCATTTAAGACAAATAAATTAGAAGTTACATCAGCAGAGATCCTTACTGGTGAAGTGCTCTCTAACATGACCTAGCTTATTTTGTCCAAGTGTGAACATGTACGCCTAGTTTTGAATAGCCATTGAAACAGCAGTTTAAAAAAGAGCTCTCCCAACAGGAAACACGCAAAATTGTCTAAAGCTTTGAACTCTGGAAGAGCACATTTTGTTTCCAATTCTGCCAGTGAACTGCTGCTCTTTCTCCATCTGTCAAGTTTCTCAGGTCATGGCTGACAGTAATGAAGTGTCATGTAAGAAATAAATACACCATAAACTTGATAAAGAGGCTTGATTAAAAGATGTTATTAATTTTAATTAAGGGTGATGAATTAACTAAATGGCGGTTGTTGCCATGGACTTTTGGTTTTTTCTCAATTAAAGAAACTAAATAGCTTCAATAACTTCCTACCCTTCTCTTTTTTCTTCTGTCTCTGTTGCCTTATTAAATGTGATGTGAATGCAATAGTAAAGAAATTACAGCAACATTGCATGTTGTTAGAATAAAAAAAGTTTGGTTGGTAGGTATCTCTGGAGGCTGTGTGGTTCAACTCCTGTCTCAGGGCTAGCTACCAAGCCAAGCCAGGCTGTTCAGGGCCTTGTCAAGTTGACTTTCTACTGTTTCAAGGATGAAGATCCCATAGTCTTTCTTCTCCAGTGCTTAATCAATGGCACAATGACATTTTTAACCCCATATCCAGCTGGAATTGCTCTTGCTGTAACTTATGGCTGTTGCCTTATTTCACTGACCATCACAAAATCACAAAATACTTAGAATTGGAATTGTGTAGGCGTTGATTCCATCTATCATAGGGATCCAGTACCATTTGAAAAGCCCTGTTGAAAGGATCTCCTTTTTGACACCCTGCTGCCATCCAGTAGGGCCCAGGTGTCCCCAGATTCCTGTACGACCTCTGTCATTCTGCTGCGGATGTCTGAGCCAGGCTGGGGCATCTCAAATAACACTCAGTAATCATGGTACTGATGATTTACTGTACAGTTCATTATTTACTGATTAAGTAAATAATCCTCAAATATTCGTAAGTCACACTGAACCATATTTTCATTGCCTGCAGTAGAAGTTTAAGTGCTTAAAATGTGTGTAGATGCTTAACCCCAAGCATCCAAGTGGAGGTGTCTTTCATGCTGTCAGTGTCTGGGCTACTCTAAAGCGGAGTGACAGAATTGGCACTGCAAACATTACCTGTGATAATCTGGCATCAGTGACAGTGGCTTTAGCCACTCTCTATGAACGAAAGTGGTTCTAAAAATAGGCTTTCAACAGAATCATGGAGCAGTATTAGAGATATTGTCTGGGGAAGAATACAATGCAATTCATCAGGAATCAATGTCAAGTTCTGCACATAAGAGCAATCATCTGTATAATGACAAGCTGAATAACTTTGATCTCTGGTACTACAGAAAAGGATCTCTAAAGTACAGTGAGTCATGAGCTGAAAATTATTCAATGTTAGGCTGCTATAAAAAACCAGAACATACTATTATTGGGATAATAAAAAATGGTTTTGTTTGCAAAACACGTGAAGTAACTTGTCAGTAGCATGACCTCAGGGGGACCACCATGTCCATTTTTGGGCAGTGCAGATCAAGAAGGATGTGGATCAGTTCAGAAAAGCAACAGAAATGACTGAAGGTTTTAAAAACATGGCCCATAAATGTTGAAGGAATTAGGACTGGGTAAACCAGATAGGGCTGAGGGAAGAAAACTTGGCATGACTTTATCTATTTTGACTGTAAAAGTGGCAAAGAGAACAAGGAGAACACAAAGACACAAGGCCATTTCTGGTGCTGTTTGGTACTAAAGATGTTTGGCCACTATGATTTATTTCTCCCATGCATGTGCATCAGGAACAGGGTCCATGCAGCCAGTTCATCCATCACTACTGCTTAGCTCACCCTCATGAGCTAGGCTTTTGGCAGCAGAAGGCTCTCAGGAAATACAGAGCTACTGCCAAACACTGAGGACTGTCCAATCTTGTAACCTTTTTTCCTTATATTGTGCATCAGCTTGTGTTTGTACAAAGAGTGTTTACACCCCACAAAGAGCTGAGTCAGAAACAGAGGCAAGCTACACAAATCATTTCATGATGAAGTTTCACCATATTTCTGTTTCTTTAAAGGCAGAATCCAAGTGTAACTATCAGCTGAAAGTTAAATTGTGCTGTGGAGTTATGCACAAAAAATGTACTTCTGTTTAAAAGAAAAAAAAAAAAAAAAGAAAAAATAATTCCATTTACTATAATCTGATGACAGGGAGTGGCAAGGGCCAGCTGCTGCCTAAGGGCAACGAAGGTGAAGGCGATCCAGGGCAAGTCATGCCCTCACCAAGCAGGCGCAGTCCAACAGGGCTGAGCAAGGGGGTCAGAACCATGGGCTGGTAGCAGGGTTCACCAACAGCTCCAGATCCAGGTCCACAACTGATGCCAAGGATCCCATCAGGGGCAAAAGAAGATGGAAATAGCTGCAAACAGACACAAAACAGTTTGGACAGGGACAGAGAGGCTGTGGCCAAGCTTAAATTGTGTCCTGGCCCTACAGGCAGGGATGTGGAAGGCCAGGCAGGATTAGCAAGGTCTATCAGTTCTCTCATGGCTCTGGAAGATTTCAAAGGAACAAAAAAAATCACATATTCTTGATTTAACATACATTGGACTGATTTTAAGGGTAGCTGTACTTAAAAATAATTGATTCTACACAGTATTTTGAAGTCCAAAGAAAGATGGATAAAATTCAATAAATACAATGATTTGCTCACTACTTTTGAATTCAAATACAGACGTTTTTACCAACAGCAAAACATATGATATATTTTCTAGTAAATATGGACTGAAAGAAAGATTTTTGCTCTTGGCTTATGCTTGGAGTTTAAGTTTACCAAAATTATATCTTGGGTTGATGGCAGAACCTACCATGCCAAAATCTTTTCTAATAGTTATGTGGTCTTGGAAAAAATATCATGAAATCTCCTGAGAATTGTTGTTTTTTGAGAATCTTGGCTGCATCTCAAATGGGAAACAGGCTCTTCCAGCTTTGGAATTTTACTGGAAACCATAAGCAAAGGAATGATGTTGAAGCTGGGAATTCAAATGTTTCCCCGCCCTTCTTGGCCAGAGATTAGATGAGCTGGATGTGACATACTAGTTTCAATCCATCTGTTCTTTCAGGCACTATCAGATACATAGCTCATTTCACTGACAGCAAATGCTCTGAATAATTTGTATTACTTGCATTCTGCAATATCCTTGGTGATCTGCTCTCCTTCCCCACTCCCCCCACAGACACAGACTTAGCTATTCATCATGTGCTCCTCACCTCATTGTACTACGAGACAGCTGTGCTCTCATGGCTTGCTTTAGACCATTTGGCTGCAAAAGCTGGCTGGCAATCCTGTACAGCTGTAACTTTGGCCCACTAACTTTCTAATGAAAGCCATGCCACAGTGGGTACCAAGGGGAAAACAAATACCCTTTTGTCCATGGAAAGTCTGGCAGGGAAGCAGATCCACTTTTGTTTCAATAACAAGTTTCCTTTGACTGCAACCCTCCCTTTGATTTTTTTCACAGTTAGTCAAATTGACAGAATAGCCAAGGGCAGGAGGAGACCTACAGTACTTTGGACTACAGCTGCCAATTATTTGAAACAAAGAATCTATGGACAATTAGCAAAGAAATTGCTAAATCAATTCTTAGCGTGCTGCCATAATGGAAGGTGGTTTCATTCCTCAAACTGGTTTCTTTTTCGTGTGCACATACATTCAGTAGAAAAGCCTGGAGCAGCCAGGAATGTCTGGCATTTCTGCTGTCAGGGTGCATGTACATTGGAGTTTGTTATTTTTAGAAGCCCATCACATCCAAGTATGCATGAATTCTCACGTAACCTCAGAGCATGAAGAGCTCACGGAGTCAGGGATGTGAGGCGCTATCAGATCAAGCACACAACTTGGTTCCTGCTGAGTGTTTTTCATACAAACACTTGCTGCATCTTCCAGTCCAGGGGCAAATGGTACTGTAAGATTAAAATGGAGAAGAGAAGCAGGAAAGGCTATGGTAGCTGGGATATAGCTGGGGTGTAGCATAGCTCTGCAGGGCAGAGCTAAGATTCATTAACCTGGAGATGGCATGGGGAAAGCTGGGTGTTCAGTGCATTTTAGACAGCCATATGTCTTTTGTAAGAGACTCTATGAAAACGTTTCTTTCTTAGAGGAAATTTTCTGTAAATAGGAGATTTCTGCCGGGTCTACTGTAGTTTTGTGACCCATACCCAGAAATGAAGCCTTATTTCTTCTCTCTTGGCCAGGTCATCTGACAAGCAGCCTTTAAGTGCCTTCACAGCAGAAGTAAAACAGGGTCAGCTTTACAAAGAAAGCCCAGGGAAGGTCAGCTTTCAGAAATGTCTGGTTTGAGACATAGTTATTCATGTAAGAGAAAGGGGCAAATTTGAACTGAAACTTTCCACAGCTTTTTCAATTTCCTTTTATTTCCAAAAATAAGGATACCATTTCTTACAATGCCAAGACTCAGCAAATGTAAGTAAAACATTTAAGAAAATGTCCCAGTGTTAGGGATAGAGGCTTTATTGGTCAAGCCACAGAACAATTTTACATCAAGCTTCCACTTAAAGAGGGCATTGTTTTAAAGATAGGGCAAGGGGCTCTAAACTGCTGAATGGTTTTAGATCCCTGAAATTTTGCAGGCCAAGCAGAGGACAGGTTAATGTGCCTTGCATCTCTTCTCTAGTACCCAAAACATACAATATCACTTGACATGTAATTGATTAGATGCAGTGAAAAAATAAACAGGACAATATTCCACCAGGGTACTTCTGAAAAAAACTATTTTTTTTCAGTAAAATAGGGCAGAAATAATTGTGAACCATGGGTCAAGTATTTTTTAATTATTTTTTTCATTAAAGTGTTTAATCAGACTTTAAGTATTTAATTTAATCACCAAAGCTTGGGCCTAAAGCCCTTTGCTGAGGGAAATCCAAGTTTAGAACATAAATACAACATTCCTGCATAATACAGCTTTGATCTAATGAATAATAACATGGAAGGATTCTTGTTCTGTTACTCCCAGAACACAAATGAAATGTCCTTTGTGTTAACTTTCTCTAGTCTTGATTACATCTGTATGTTGTTTAGGTCTAAGAGAGTAAGACAAAAGTAATTATCATTCTGTTGGCTTAAAGGCAGTCTCTGCTTTTGGACACAGAGCTTTTAAAAGGGGTTGAATTGACTTTTCCCCCCCGTTTTTATTTTAAGTTTCTTTTAAAAAACAGAATGAAGAAATGGAAAAAAAATGAGCTTATGAGATGGCTCGTGCTACTTGTTGCTCCTTGTGAGCTTGTCTGAGTTCATAATGCACATTTCCTTAAGAGAGGAGATAAAGTCTTACATAAATAAAGATAGCATAGTGTTGTGCTACTGGAATTGTGCAGGCTTAAGGCAGCCTGTAAAAATACTGTGTATGAAAATGCTGAATGTCTTTCTAGTCCCTATGGTAACCAAAGGAACAATCAGTTGCTCTGAGGACAAGTGGAAAAGAAATGCTATGAGAAAAACAGACCCTTTCTGACTAGAGCAAGGAAAAGGCATGATCTCTGCAGTCTCCTAGAAATAATGTACACTGTCACTATAACTTTAAATATGCAAACAAAGATCCAAGTATCACAAAGGGGATGAAAAATAAAGAGCTGTCACAAGGCTCCATGGTTTTATGATCGAGCTTGAGGTACAGTGGTAATTTTCAGCCTGTAATTATAATTTTCCTGTTACTGCCAAGGCTTCCATAGACTAATCTCTCCTCTTTCAGGGTTTCCAACTGGATAACCTCTGAAAAAAGTCCCACGGCTCATTTTGCTCAGCACCCAGCATCAGTCATCTTCAAAGGTGCATCCAAGCCACTGCTAGACGTAAGTAGGATTTCCTTACTACAGGGCAGAAATATCTATTACCACTAGCATAAGATATCTGCAGCATTCCCACCAGAACTCACCAAGCTGAGTTTCTTGTCACAGCATAATCTTATGTGAATTTTCATAGAGAAAAATATTAATTGTTCATAATGTTGAATGTATAAAAGATCAGCTTGGTATACTGAAGATACATAATCTTTTTGTTTCTGCTGTAGAGATCTCAGAGAGCAGGAAGGAAATGTTCCTGAGGAACATGAGGAAAAGGAAGAGGATCTGGAGCATGAATTTGCAGCAGAGAATTGGAGGAACTAGCTGGGGAACATGAACACCTGGCATAGTAATTGAAGTTCATAACATGATTTTACATTTGAACATCAAATTTGTACCAAACATTTAACACCATGTATGTTAAATACACTTTCTAAAAACATATATCTATGTACCAAAATATATGAAAATGTCACTAGATTACAACTATATTAATAACCATAACAGTGAACAGTTCATAGCCATAACTGATTTTAGTCACTGTCTAAATCACTAACTGAGCATCCCACAATGCTCAGTGTAGAGAAATGGTGTTTTCTATTAAATGACTGCTTGAAAGTATTTTCTTGCATCTCACTCTAAAGGCTGAAGGGTTCTTTTGGGCTTCTCACCAGAAAAATGACTGCCACTGAAAGGGACCATTTATGTTGCGTCTCTGATCTAGGAAACACTGGCTCTAAATGCAAATTTAGAAATTCTTCACGTTATCATTCTCAGCAAGCATTCTTTTGAAATCTCTCTCCCATTATTTGAAAAGGCAGAAGAAAAAAATTAAATACATTCAATGTACTACATTGTCCTGGTNCTACATAAAGAAAAATGTATTTTTCATTCCTGCATATCACTTCCAGAATTTCAGCAACAGACGTAACTGAACTACCAAAGCTTCTGAGACCAGAGGGGATGCAAGATCCTTTCCTCCTGCTCTAGGTAAGGTTTTTGAGTGGCACCTCCTAGGCAGAAATATGTGTTCATGTGCACGGTTTTGTAATTCCGTATGGTTAATTTGGAATTCCACTGTATGTGGAATGATCTGTCTAGACAGAGTTCCAGGATGCATGGAGCCCACTGGATGTGATGTACAGACTGACATCTCAGAGCTGAAGTGTACATTTTCACTAGGTTTGGTCTATCCAAAACATGATCTATCAGTGAACCATAAGCACAATATAGTTAATACAGCAGTCTCAAATTACATCATGATTACTGGCCTCCATTGTATTAATTATCATTAGTGGCTAATAAAAGAGCAATCATCCTGACATGTCCCCATAATGCTCAAATTCATGCATGTCCATCTGGTAAAGAAATCTACTTTTAGGGCATATTGATAGCATATACCAAATTACTTTCCAAATCTAGAAATTATATTTTTCATCTCTTATATCTCATGAGGCAGAAATTTTTACCATTAGTGTTGCCCATCTTATCTTGATGCAGGGAATCCAAATCCTTCATGCTTTTTTGCTGCATTTATTCACTTTCCAACACCCCTTCTCTCTCACTGGAGAACACAAGTCTCAGAAAAGTGATGGCCATGGAAGAATGGTGTTAGCAACAGCAGAAAGAAGATGGATGCGAGATCTAGGTTAAACAAAACTTCAAAGCAAGAACATATGTACTCACCTGCTTTTCGAGATATATCTCTTGTGTAGCAGTGACCCAGCCA
>VYZT01009429.1:240-17939 GCA_013400735.1 Pomatostomus ruficeps | reverse complement strand
AAATAAAATAAAATAAAATAGTAATTCCCTGCGGTTTTGTTCATTCTCTAAGTGATAAATACTGAGAAATAACCACCCAGAAATACAATCCAAAAGTGGAGGAGGTCGGTCTGACTGAGCATATTCAGGAAAGGCATTCTGCCTCAGGCCTGCAGCAGCTGAGAGACTGTGAGGAGTATATGACAAGTATGTCTGCTTATTTATATCAGTGGGACTTTGATAGGACATTGTTTCCCTTGGAAAAAATTGATTTTTCACAGCAGTAGTGAATAGAATGTCATAATGCTAAGTTTCATAAAATGACTAAAGCACCGACACCAGCCATTTCATGAAATGCCTGACACTTTTAGGCATTTCATATAATGACTCGGTGGAACAGTTAAATAGTGTAATAGAATGCCTATAATTCCAGGAATGACTTCCAGTCATATCATGAAATGAATGATTTCTCAAGATGACGCAAGGTATTTATAAAATCTTCACTGTGAGCTATGAAACAGGTGCTGTAAGCTGGGAGTTTGCCAGTCAGTGTTCCAGGCCAAAGACAGATTGTTTTCGTGAAGTAGTATCATAGATTTGATGAATGGTCTGAATTAAAACATCCCTTTTGTCATTTAAGCTGATGTACTTTTTGTAGGAGAGCAAATTTCAAATAACAGGAATAGCAACAACATCAATGACAAAGTTATTGCTCACAATACTTTTCTAGAGAAAATAAACACTGGTACTGTCCAGCAAGCTGGCTGAAATGTTTGTGGGAAAATGCATTTTTGCTGAAATACAATTTTTTAACGAAGTTAAATCTTTCAGGAAGCTGTATATCTTTGAATTAATTTTTCAGCCACAAGATTGCTGAGGTTCAAAGTTTCCAAGTCACCTTCTAAAGTGTACATGTGTGTGTGTGTCTGTGTGTGTGTGTGAGTTTGCGTGTGTGTGTGTGTGTGTGTGATAGGAGCAGAAGCATAAGAAATGCTGGTCTGACCTTTCTGAGCAGAAATGAATGACGTGTGATATACTCACTTTTTTAAAGCGTGTTTGGCAAGTCCTGTCTTCATTCTCACGTGAAAATCCAGTATGTTTAACACCCTAGGGTTACCAGATAACAGAATATATTCCTTCCTGTATATTTACACCACTTACTCAAAAAGGTTAAAATCCTGTCTCAGATCCTAACAACTCCCGCACATGGTGCAGTAGGATTGATAGCTGCACACTTGATAGAAATTGCTCTGGTTGGTCTGCTAGGAGGTGGTGCACTTTTATGACACTACTTCTTTAGAGATGTGATTTAGAATGTTTTCAATCACTTACTTTAAAATGTTCACACATGGTAAATACTGTTACTCTGCAAAGATCATGTCAAACGTTTTATTCAGTTTCAATTGACATTCAAAAGTATCTAATCTGCACTTGTCCAAATAGATGGAACACTAAAATCTTGCATCTGAATAATGGCAACAGCAATCTTCTCTTATTCTACAGTAATTGCATTGACTTCAGTGGAATTAGATCAGCATAGGCATGGAGTAACAGACTAGTAAAAATAGCCCCCTGTGTTTTATTATCATTTAGAAAATCAGGTTGGATCTTCCTTTTAAATATAAATTTCTATCACAACATAGAGAAGCAATGAAAGGAAGATCCATACTCTGAATAAGGAGTTTTGTAATCAGCAGCAGGGCTGGAAACAGACTAGTGTCTTAAAAATATTGATGGATTACAATGTGGAAGGTGTTTTTCCAGTTCCATGGAAACAAGTGAGAAGCAAATTCACCAGTCTTTTCATGAAAGTAATTAGCATTAATAAGATAAAAAACTGCTGGGGACTTGCAAGAATTGTAGGTGTTATCTCTGATGGATAATGTTTTAATTTGCTTCTGGGCAAATTTAATAGTACCATTTTACTTTTAAACATTACTTACAATAGAAAAGGAAACACTTTAGAACTTGATAGATAATCTTGCCTAGATAGATATATATGATACATTGGCTTTGTAACCATTTGCAAGCACAAAGATATTTATTGAAGAGCTCTTATGACACCAATTTATGTAACTGAAATGAAAAATGACAATACAAAAGCACACAATGGTATTGGATCACATCCAGGTTATAGAGGAAGCCTGAGTTATTTACAACATTGTCATAGCCCAACAGTAACGTAGCCTTATTAAGAAATTCCATTTTTTTGTAAAGCTATTAGTAAACAATGTTAGTTTTATATTTTGCTATTGTCTTTCAAATATAAAACTTTTTGAACAAAAATTATTACTCCATATATGACTGTTAATTTTACAAGTTTGTTGATACTTCACCAATGTCGAGTTCTGAGTAGAACTTTTTTGTTAATGTGAAAGTATCGTGACTAATGTCTTTATTCTTGGTAAAATCAATATGCACACATATACAGACTTATTCACATTTAAAATCTCATATCTTCTGTTCAGAATTCTGCCAGACCTCTCCACATTTTACTGTTACTCAATTAAGAACCACATTTGGGATAATCCTGGATTTTTGTGAAAAACAAAGGAAAAAAATTAAACCAGCATAATTCAGATATCAAAAATTAGTAAAGTGTATATTAAAATGAACATTTCTGTACATTTTTCCTTTATCTACAGGGAGCTTTTATCAGAAAACTATTTACATCAGATTCTTTTGGATATTAAAGATGATATCACCATCCTTTATGTGGGCAATTCAGAGAATTTTCCCTTTGAATTACCTATTTCTTCTACCATCAACTCATAGAGCTTTAATTTAGAAGTTTAAATACTAAATTAAGGCAGATGAATCCCAACCTCAGATACCTAAATTTCATCATAGGCACTTAAATCTACTTCTGGGTAAGACTATGTGCTTAACAGCTCCTGCATATTAAATGTCTCTTGTAGATTGTTCTGTCTTTTCTTTGAAGCATATAATCCAAACAACCCTTGTCATCAGACTTCCCATTAATCCTCAGAATTTCAGTCTGCTGCTTATTGCCTTCCACTTACTTGACCTGATCATTGCTGCTGCCTGAAAGACATTTCTTCCTCTCAGCAACGTTTTGATAGCAGTGCTGAGATAGGTCTGGAGGCTTTCACTGACACATTATTACTCTTTAATAGTCTGGGAAATGTAATGGGACTGAAAAGGTTCTGCTGTTACCCCAATCTAGAGATACAACGAAAATTTTAGTAAGCTATCTCTTGTCGTTATAATGTCATATATAGTAAACATTTTAATACTAATTTAATTGGACTAGTTGTCTTTTCAGTCTTCTAACTAAGCCCTATCATGATTCTTCATTTATGAAAACATTACATTTTTTGAGAAAGTGTCATGTAGTGTTTGATTTGACACATTTTAATGATTTTTTAAACTCTTCATTCTCTCATTTCTCATTGAGAAATGTCTCTGTGTACTACTCCTCTCATTTGCATCATACTACCCAGATGTTTGGATAAATGTGTGATTGAGACTAGCTCTAACAGTTATTAATCACCTCGGGGTGACAACAGGTTTAAATTTAAATTCTAGGAATCTAGGATTCCACACACAGCTAATGTTCTAAGATCACAATTATTTCCCATCTTCACCTTGCTATGATCCATCACTAGGGGCCAAGATATTCACTACGAATTGTCATCAGGCTGAAAGGACACTGCACCATGTGTCAGGGAACTCTTAGGCTATTTATGCCCAGGGAAAGCAAGGGAAGAAAACAAAGAGTGTTGCCAGTTCTTAGATCTCACTTTGGTGCTGCTGCGTGGATGGTTCGGAGCTGGGGTTGTGAGACAGAGAAAACAGAAAGAGAGGAGAAAAAGAGAGAGAAAGAGACCGAGAGAGGAAGGAGAGGAAAAAGGGGAAGAAGGAGAGCCAAATACAAAGAGAGAGACAAAATAAAGCAAGGGGCCCCAATCCTCTCCCTTTTTGTCTTACCTGGTGCACACCTCTGATGCAAATTAGACTTTTCAGACATTTATTCACAGGATCACAGACAGCCCTTCTCCGGGAAGCTAATTGGCAGGGATGGGGCGGGGACAACACTGAGCACGAGTCTCCAGGTGGAGCAGGAAGTTGGCTCAGAACACCTCTGCCGCTCCTCTCAGGACCCTCTCCTCCGACCATTCTCCTGCAGCAATACTCAGAATGTTTGAGACAAAACAGGTATAGGTCTGGTCCTCTCCACAACTGCGCAAGCTCAGTTTCTTTGTCACTTTTATCCTACACATCTTGTACATCGTTTTGCCTGGCTGCATAGTAATGCCTGTTTTAACATTTCTGCTGTGAGTTCTGAAAATTCTCTCTTTAGAATCTGTCCCCACCTGTATCACCTGGCCCCACTCTGCTTAATAATTTGGCTTCAGGATCTCTAAATTAATCTAGGGCTCAGACTAACATCAGTGCTTACTCTGCCTGAAAGTTCCCAATAGAGAGAATTTTGATAATTTTAGAAGCCAAATGATATGTGTGTTACATTACCCACAAGTTTTGAGATGTTCACAGAGGGCCCAATGTTTTATCTGCCTGTTTATATTCTTGAAAGCATGGAAAATTATGAGCCTTAGTACAGAGCTTCTCTTCTTAAGCACATTATACCTGATGTAGCATTTTTTATTCCTAGCTAGTTGGTAGATTATCGTCCTTCACTGTCAGGCTAAAATAGTTGGAATAAAGAAATGGGTTAGAGTTTTCAATCACTAACTGGGATATGGACATTAGGACCCAATTTGTTATACTTGAGAGCCCTAAGTGCACTCTATTACTCTATTATTTACTCAGCCTATAAATATGAAACTACAGTCCTTCTTGACACAACACAATAGCTGTTTTAGTTAACTGATGGTCTCAAGAAGAAAAAGTGGTCTGTATTTGGTTACATTACTTGACTTTCATAGAAAATTTTTCTTCATTTCCACTGACTCTGACAACCACAAAGCACCTACACTCAGTGGTATGAACTGTGATGATTTAATACACCTGAAATGTTTAACAGACTACTGCTTTTCTTGCCAGTCTGGTTTAGGGAGGACTCATGATAACTTCACTTTTCACCCTACAGGAAAGTAAAAATGCTGAATGAAAAATATTTAGGTAAAATAAATGGAGAAGAAACAAGGCACAGGAAAAAAAAAAAATCAGTGTTCTGAAGCTCTAAATTAAACTTTTCAATTAATTTAGAAGCCCAGACTATTTATCTTCCATATTGACTAGGTACCAAGACCTGAAATAACTTCTGTCAGTAGGTTCCCATTTCTAACATGATATAAGAGAAATTCAGAATAATTTTTCATAGTTTTCATCCTCTTAAAGAAGAACAGAATTTTTATTCCTTTTTAGTATGAGATTTTCTATTTTGAGATGAATATTTTTTCTTGCTTCCATTCCCAGAGGACTACACAAGTATGTGAAGAAAGTAAAATTTCCACTATCTCTTTGCTGTCATACATTGAAAATATTTTCTAGAGAGGACTGTGGCTGTGATTGAAGAAAGTGGTATTTCAATGTGGGCTTACTGCTGATGGAGATGAATTTTAATTTAGAAATGGGGTACTTAGTTTCTCTTTCACCCTATGCCATGACACACCTTTGACAGGTTTGTTGCACTGATTTCCTTCTCTGAATAGGGTGTGATCTGTAGGTGGTTCTCTTTTCTGGTCTAGATAGAACTGAATCCCTCACAGATTAAGGATGATCTGTCACTGCTTTATACCTCAAACATCTTAGCAAATAAAATTAATATAAACCACACTTAACAAACTGCCTGCTCCAGGCTCTCCAAAGAATTTAGCAATATTCTGTTTGCTATAGTTTGAAAAAAGCTTATGGCACCTAAGAATAATGACATAAATTTCTACACCAACATTTAATTTATTCTGAAAAAAGCACTCAGTCTAGTTCTGCAGAGCTTTTCAAAAATGCTGTTCTAGTGTTAGCCTTGTATTACATGAAATTTTGCAGTTCAGTAAGTATATACTGCAATGGCACACAAGTAAATGTTTACTCCACAGGTAGACAATAGTCCATCCATCCTCTCTGAAACATTCTATCCAGCAACAGTCTCTTGCATGCCAGATAATTTAAGTTTTAGGTACCCTATGGTGTTATCATTAATTGTAAAACTGTTTCTTTCTGTATCGATGACATTTGGTTTAGGAGCCTGAGATGGCAAAATTGGTATGTGCACAGTTCCTTTTGCAGTTAAATGATAGAGATACAGTATCATCTGAAGATAATTCACATTTCAGGTATGTTAAAGGATTGCTGGAAACATTGATTAATTCCTGTTGATTAGAGGAAAATAAGGGTGAGTATCCTGGCTTTGGAGTCTCAGGTGACACGAATTCAAGTCTGTAGCTGTCTTATTGAACACAGAAGTTCTGCAGCTGCTCTACTGAGAAGCTGTCATTCCCAGTTTTTCCTCCTTCTGGGTCTTTATGAAAGGTCATCCTATAACATGAATTATGCAAAGTGGGGAGAAGAATCCACCTGAATTTCGAACTACAATTTCCTCACAAGAGAGGTGATTTGGGATTACTCCCAAAAATCTGCCTCTGACTACTGCTGGGAGAACTACAGGTTTTATTGTTCTGACACGCAGTCAAAACTTAGATCCACCTGCATTACTAACAGTCCAAGGCAAGACTGGATAATTTAGTAATAATTTACTAATCAAAGTGATCTACTTACTCACTAATTGCCATTTGCAATACTTAGACTATTTGTTCATGAATATATTTTTTAACAGTTTCTGGTTGGGAGATTATGTTCATGATAATTAAATATATAGATATCTTGAAATATTAATCATAGATTAATAAGAAGTCATGAGCTATATCTTAATTCTCTTTTTTTAACCCTTAAAACTATACATTGCAAATTTGATTACATCTTTGTTATAGTGAGTCTGGCATACAGAATGAGTTTATGTGAAATAATGTGAATTATATTGAAGTGACCCTGTGGCAAAAGTGAGATAAGACATCACAAATGCAGAATTTCTCCAGACAGAGAAGGAAGATAAGAAAGAGAGAATGCACACTGATTCCCTCCCAGGGAAAGGATGGAGCATTAAGTTCCTCCCATTCCCATCCCAAGAATGCACAAAGGTAGGGTGCCGGGGTGCCGCCAGCAGAGGTACCGGGCAGCCGTCCATGGTTTCAGAGGCTGGCCAGGCTGCTTTGGGGTGCGGGAGGGCTGGCGAAGGTCCAGCAGGGGTTCACCTAACCCACTAGTGTTCCAGGTGCACAGAGGAAGGAGAGACGAGGCGGAGGGGTTTTCCGAGGAGGTTTATTCAGGCACTGGGTTCGTGCCAGGGAAGCACCGGCACGGCGTCTTACAGTTACATATATACCAATGCAAGGGGGTGGGGGAGGATACAAACATCCTATCCTATGGGGTAGGGGTGCGGGGTTTGAATTTCATGGGCTTGCAGTGTGTTGGGGGATACAGAGCCTTCCCGGGGAGAAACCAAATACTGGGCAGGGGAGGGGAGGGGGGGGGTGTTGAGAAGACGACAGTGCCTGGCCATAGAGCACCGCAACAGTAGGGGTTGTTAGAAGAGCTCTGGAAATAAGCTTGAGCAGGAGTTTGTGCTCATGAGACAGTCACCAGAGGGAGTTTCTCTCACTCCCCCTCCTCCTCTTCTTCTCCTGGATTCACTGACGTCCAGAGAGAGTAATGCAATTTATAATGCAGTTCCAACAGTTAACAGGCAAAAATTCATTGGATTCATTATTTTTGTTTAGAAAATGTCTTATTGTTCCTCTGGATCTTTTAACTATTATTTTTTATACGACCAATTTTTTGAGTGTGCAGGTTTTAAAATTTAAATTGATACTAACATTTCAGCCCATGTTATTGCCATATTTATGCAGAAGCAGAAGCATCTACTAAAATATCTACTAACCCGTCTTGGAATGAGGAGTCATCTGATCAGTCCTGGTGTAACATGCTTGCTGATTAAAGGTTTTGATGAATGGAGGAAATTTTCCCCAAATACTTTTCTCACAATTAAACCGAGAACAAGGAGTTAACTTCTGGCTTAGACTCACCAGCCCCACAACCCACACATGAACTCCAAGTTTGCGCAAGCAGCTAGAGGTATAGTGATTGAGAAAGATGGAAATTCACATTTAATAACAACTTCATTTTTCATGTAGCATATTAATATGTCAAGAAAACCTATATTTATTATGGAAATTCAGAGGAAAGAAATAAGGTTTATGATTCTTTTTTCTTGATTTCTAAGCATTCAGCTGTTTGGCCTCACATATAAGAGTCTACAATCATTAATTAATCAAGAAATCCAAGAGGGAAAGTTTACTCCTGTGCTAAGATTTATTCAGAATTTTGCTCTTGTTTTTCAGAGGATTTCAAAATAAATAGATGCTCTTCAAAGACAGCAGCCATGTAATTATTTTCTTTTAACAAGCTTATTAGTTTATTGACTTACGTTGAAGTGGGCTTCCCAGTTATTATATTTCATTTTGGGAGCATTACTTTAGAAGAATGATAGGATGATTGGTGTTGTATTAGTGTTTCATAATTTGCAATGCTATAGTCAAGGGTTTGTCAGCATTTACATTTCATATCCCTTTGGTTCAATGGCTTCTTCCAACTTAGCTATTAAAAGAACTTTTCACTGCTGGCCCATGAGTCTGTCTTTCAACAAATTAATATAAAATTATTTCTGTAAGTTTCATTAAGGTTGAAAGAACATGTATAATTTTTGCAATTTTTTAATATAACCAAGTTTTACAGTTTTGATTGAAGCCACACTTCAAACAGCATTTTACAGGAATAAACAATATTTTAAAGGCAAATATCTAATAAGCATGATAAGTATTTGGATACTCATATAATAAGGGGCATGAGTTATCTTTTCCTTTCCATATATCATGGAAAACATGTAGCTTGAAATAACTTAAAACTTGTCAACATCACTATGATAAGCACCAACATATAGTTAATGACACTCCAGAAAAGTTGAAAGCCTTCAAAACATAACAAGAGTGGCCTGACTTGTGTTTGGTAGCATATCTTACCGAAAAGGATGCAGTCTTGGTTCTTGACTAACATATTTGTGGTTGCTTGACTATCTGCAGGCAAGAAGAAGAAAATTGTCTGACTCCTATAGTTGACTCACATTCTCATCCAAAGCAAAGACACTGATTGTTCATTGCAGCTATTCAGCCCCTCTCATTCATACATACGTTCCCTGGCATTAACATCAAAGGGATAAGTGCCCACTCTCCTGGACCGGCCTGCAACTAAAGCAGTAGTTCCCACGCAGCTGAGCCAACTACGACATCCATAACAACTGAGCAACCATCTGCTTGCATATAAAACAGGTTTTTTACTGTAGACTAAATGCTGTACAGGAAATTTGTTAGTTCTCAAAACACAGTCTGAATGTATTTAACTTAGCCATGTTTAATCTTGTTCTGTGGAACTGAGCAAGTGTAGCCGTAGCCTACTACCTGGTTGGTTTGGGGTTTTTTCTGACAAGAATAAATATTAGAAGGGGGATTCATCTAGAGATTTAAGAAATGTGCACTATTTAAATGTACAGGCACTGGTTATATGGCATGGAGGATGGAGAGGCACAAACAAGGCCATCAGGTTTGTTAACTGTTTTTTCAAAGACTATTATTTATGTTCCTTTTCTCAGAATGGATGAACAGAATTCTTTTCTCGGAATGAACTGTTTCTTTATCTATAAGACTGAGTGCCTGTTGCAAATCTTGCCTCTTTGTGAACAGTTATGTTTTCATCATGTCGTCCTCTTATAGATGAATCAAGGTCAATCAATGGTAGAGGACACAAAAAATAGGTATTGACAAGGGTTAGCAGGAAAGAGTATTAAACACGACAGAGAAATGATGAATAGAGGAGAGAACAGCAAAAGCTAACAAAAGCGCATTGAGAGCATGGCCACTACTGTGCCCTTGGACACAGAGCTAAGACTACTGTAGTTCTGAGGCCATTTCCACTCTCTGATGGTGAGCTCAAGGAAGACATAAGCAATTTTAGGTCCATTCCTGACTCTGGGACTAACTAATGATCAAAACAGAAGCCAAGGTGGCTTCTTAGCGAAAGTCAGTTTCTTTGGGTTTTTTTTTTCTAAGGTGGCATAAGTCCTTTATCTGTGCCCAAAGTACATTTAATATTTGAGTTACTTGTTTCTCCATTTTTTTTTGTTTTTTTTTTTTTACTTTCAGCAGCTCAATAATTTAGTGAGTGCAATCAGCACTTTGGGAGATTAGGACCACAGAAGGTTTAATTGTGATTTAGAGCAGGATTTAATGATCTTGCATCTTAACAGAGACCTTACTACAGTCAGTGCCTGCTGATTTTAATGCTGAGTTCCAAGAAAACATAACATGAACAACTTTCCAGAATGTTGGTGGCCACAGTGAATGAATTCATTCAAGTCTCAGAGGTGAAAAATAGGTCCTAGTCCAGGTTCTGGGCTCCAGTTGCAGTGCACTCACCACTTATTTCAGTAGTTTTATATAAGAGCCAATATCTTCAGAGCTTTAGTGTTGTAAATAAATTCTACAGGTATTGTGAAATTTTATTCTAGGTAAGGGAAACTTTGAGTAAATTTATATTACACTTATTTTTTTCCTATGTTTGTTTTTGTTTGGTTTAAAGAGTTAGATGAATTTCCATATAATTTTATGACACCATACACTGTAAAAATTCAAAATTGAAGCACATTTACATTTAATGACCCATTGAATATATACCTGTTAATTTCTCAAGCCACAATCCTTTCTAGAATAGGTGTGCACCAACTACTCTGTGCCTGATTGGGAATCCAGTAATACAAAGCACAGCCCTACAAAATTGTGTAAATTGACCTAATTTTTGCATCTATTTTTCAGGGAAGTAAGATTCAAATGACAATATAATTGGCTTATCTCCATTCTCTGCATCAGAGAGCTGTCGTGTCCTAATGAGCTGGAGTTTGAAACCCGTTTGTCTTTGCCATGTTTGCTATCATTCTTTTGCAGGGCAGCATGATGAGGCAGCTGGAGGGTAGCTGTGTCTCTAGTATGAGATGTCTGCTGCAGAAAATGTCACTGTACCTGCTGAGCTGAGGTTACAGTATGGGTGTGCCTAGAGACAAGCAGGTTTTGAACCCTTCTTCAGTCTCTCCAGACACCCTCTGCTTTGGGAAGAGCTTCTCTCACTTGTTGGCTCTACTCACGCTGGGTCCCAGACTGTTTTATCCACTATGCTGCAGCTTTGTCATAGATACAAAGTTAACAACAGCACCCTCACAAACTGTTTCTGAGAATAGAGTCATTTTCCCTGGCTAAGTAAAGCTCTTAAGGTTTTGGAACCTTTTGTATTTTGTAATTTTTCCTTGCACATGAATGTAGTGCCTTTTTATCACGTCTGAACTTCATTCCCACTGCTCACTGATGTATTTTCCTGGGGGAATTTATTTTAGAACCCTAAGTTAGGTAGACAATAACTTCTTCTCTACTACTTCAAAAGTAGTTTCTTCTTTACCTTGTCCACAAGCATATATTCAGGAGGAATGCACTCCTAGAATCTTAAAATTTTGGCACAATTTAGTTACCTATCTTAGATTTAAATCCATTCTTCCAATTACTTTCTCTTCCTTTTTACTTTCTCTAACACTTGCCTCTATAGACAGGCTTAACTAGCTGAGAAATGTAATAGAAGTATCATGACTTTGGCAAATGTATATAATGTATTAACTCTCCCATTCTCCACAAAATCTACCAGTAGGTTTTGTTTTCTGGGAGACTGATATTTTCTATGCAGCCCACTGATGAATAAATAAGCAAAAGATTTACATTTAAAAAATAAATAAACATTGCAAAATGTACCTCCCTTTAAAATGTGTGCTTTGATTACCCAGTGTAACAAATACCAAATTTTTGGTGGAAAACATGCCTTTCAGTCTCTGTTGAAGTAGTATTCGAGTGCCATGCATGCCTGAAAAGCTTTTGCCAAACAGATCCTGTGAAGCTCCTTACCACAAAGCTTCTGTTTGTCAGGGTTGTATGTGCCAGTCAGGCTCATTCAGTCCCTAGCTGTGAAGATTAATTAATATTTGCAGTCTTGTTCATACTCCACGTATAAATCTAACACATGCTTTCAGGAAGAGAAGAAACACCTACCAGGTGCAGCTGTAGATATTGTGCAGGCACTAGGAATATGATTATTTGGAGAAGAGACATTCTTTAGAAATACTTGTGCCATTATACTATGGCACTAATTCAGCTTTTTAAGATCCTGTTTATCTGCTATGCCCTATGAATGAGAAGTAGTGCCTGACAGTTGTAAAATGTGTTTCACGTTTACATGCTGTTTGATTACTTTGGTTTTGCATTTTAAGAAGGTTAATCACCAAGAAATGCATCTCACCAACAATTTTTTTCAGAATTGTTATAGTACACATGAAAACTAACTTTGAAATTTATTTATTAACAGTCTTATTTCAAAAGGAAATAAGTAGCAATGATCATTTTAACTGCTTATATCCCTGGAGGCTTTGGACAACAAACAATAAGAGATTCATTTATCAGTTATAATACTCTTGGAACATAACACAGTGCTACAGAATTTTAATTCTTAAGTCCCTTATTTTCCAGGTGTGGAGTGGGAAGAATAAAAACAAGAAAAATCCTAGTAGGTAAAATATTCATTTAGAATCAGGAAGAACAAAGTTCAAGCCTCAGTCCCACTGACTACTTAGATATTTAAATTAAATGGAAAGAATCCCACAGAAAAGTTAGTACTAGTAACAAATTTTTGCTGGGAGTTTTTGTATGCAAGTCTGTACATCAAGTAACTTCTCCAGTCTCTTGGGTTATTCCAGGGGTTGAGGGGCTCTCTTTGCTTAATATTGAAAAATCTTTGGTTCATCAAGAAGCTGGATGGGAAGCCTTTCAGATGTCTCAAAAAGTTTCACTTCATTAAAAGTGGTTTCTTGCACAGATTTACATTGTAAATGCCCAATTAGCCCAATTCAGGATTTGAGTTTTACATATCAATATACCCTTGTCTTTCATGACAGAAAGGTCCACTCCAGGTGCTATGAGATCATAATTTCTTTGAAGAAAGAAAGATATTTCTCTATTTTGGTTGAAGAAAGGAAGAGTGTGAAATGAGATATGTTAATTGTCATGAAAACTTCCATAGATCATCACAACTAGGATATTAAAGACTTTTTCTTCAATCACTTAAGAAAATTATGTAGATATAATATTTCAAAAGCCTTTAAAATTTCTTTTCTGATTTGCCATTGTTTTCTACTTAAACTTCTTTGATTTGCATTTGATGAGAAATCTGTTCCCTCCAATAAGAAATAATTACCTTTCCTCATAAGGAAGGTGCTGTTGCTTATAAACATGGATTTTGTTGTAAGCAGTTGCAGGGATTATAAATGATCTGATTTTCATGGAAACAATGATCTATCTTGTAAATTGCCATCAAAACTGGGATTTGATTCCTGCTTTGCTAGAGCTACTTATGGTCCATGTAAAACTAACGTAAGTATTAAATGCAAATTCTCTATATTTCAAGGAAACTAATAAAGCTGCATACTAAATTTGATCAATGGTCTATTCTATTAATTTGCTACTTTTTCTTTGACATTTAACTGGTGTCAGATGCCATAACTACATTATAATCTGATTATAAGATAGTTTTTAATTCATATTATAGAAGTTTGTGTTTAGATTCAACCAGTCTATATTTTAATCCTGCTAAACACTTAGCATTGGATTCAACTCATTATACTAAAGGCAGAAATATAATAACTATATTTTAAATTATCCAACTTTCAGTTTTGTTGAAAATCAGCTTGTAGTCATTGTAGGAGATGTGAAGGATCTGACTGAAAAGATTTCTTTATGTTGAAACAATAAAATATATTTTTAAGACAAAAAGTAAAGAGATATTTTTACAAGTAAAGGTAAGATACTCATATATCAAAATAAGAAGCATTACAGACTGTATAGCTTGTTCATGATGTCTAATTTACTAACTAAAGAATGTACAACATGGTATAAAATACACTTACTTTCAACAATGTCTAGAGACAAAAGGCAATGAAACTGCTGTTATTTTTACAGTGTGAAATTCCATAGAACAGTAGAGAGACAACATGGTTCTCTTGACATTTAAAACAAGCAAACAATGGACTTTTCTTTTTCTTTTCATTATATACAGGAGGTAGAAGCAGTGACATGCTACAAAGGAGAACTTAGAAACATTGCCATATCATGTAAGGACGGTATTAGGAAAGACCAGGCTCAGTGACAGATGAAGCTTGGAAGGTATATGAAGGGCACTAAAGAGATTCAACTGCTGTATTAGCAGTTAAAAATCTGAACAAGGAAAATGTGGACTCTGCTGAATGAAATAGGAAATTTAGCGGCAGTGAACATAGACAGGGCTGAAGTGTTTGCCAATAAGATCTTGCCCTGGCCTGTAAAGAAATGGTTCCAAGAGAAGAACAAGCAGCAGTGAACGAGAGCTGAGCCTAGGATTGTCTGAGATGGCTTGACTGATACAGATCCATGGGACCTGACATGGTCCCATGACCTGTAGGTAAAGGTATGTCCTCACAAGGTTACCCTGCCCCATATCTGAAAAGTCATAGAGGCTGGGGAAGAACTCCAACAACTGGAGAAAGGGAAATGTCCAAAAATCCATCTTCAAAAAGGCAAGAAGTAAAACAGTCTAAAGGCCGGCCAGATTCACCTTTTTACCTTGGAAAATTATAGAGCGAGTCCTCTTGGAGCACATTTCTGGGCACATGAAGGAGAACACGGTGTTTGGGAACAGTCAGCATAACTTACCAAAGGAAAATCATGTTTAACCAATGTCATTGGCCTTAAGGATCAGAAGGCTGGGTTTCTGCATGAGGAGAGAGCCATAGGTATAATGTATAGGGCAAATTTTTTGCATGGTCTGCCACAAAATTCATGTATCCAAACTGAGATATCACAGTCTGTATGGACAGATAAATAAATGGGTAAAAAATAGATGTAATGATAAAGCTCCATGGTTAATGGGGCTCACTCAGCCTTCAGGCTGATAAGTAGAGAACCACAGGGCTCTTATTTTGGGATATGACTTGGTTAACCTCTTTATTAATGACTTAGAAGAAGCAATGATATACATTCTCAGGCAAGTTTGCACTTGACACCAGACTGAGATGACCTAATTTACTTGAGGCAGAGGGACCATGACAAGTGGATGAATGAGGAACAGGAACCTTGTGAAATTCAGTAGAGTCAAATGCAAATTTCTTCACCCAGGGAGGAAGAACTCTTTACAAAGATACAGGCTGGGTACTGAATGTGGGGAGCAGCTCTTCAGGATAGGCTCTGGAGGTCTTGGCAAACAGAACTGAGGATGAGCCAGCAGCACCCTGGTAGCAGAGAAAGACATCAGCAACCTGGACCATATGAGCAGGAAACCAAAGGAAGTGTCAGAGTCCCACAGGACCTGGATGCTTCTTCAAGGTCAGGGCACCTGCAAGTCGGTGACTCAGGATCACAGTCATCATGGTGAGGGTTACCAGGGTCAGAAACTACCCAGTGATGGTCGGGTAGGTTCATGCTAACTAGAAAGTTCCAGGGTCAAGCCAAGAGGTCAGTCCAGAGGATGAGATCTGAATCAACAGGTTCCATAGAGGTCCATGAGTGAGTTGAAGACTTGGCCTCCTACCTGTCTTACTGAAGATAATGAGAAATCCTTTCCCTCTGAGCACAGTCAGAGGCAAAAGTCAGCCCAGAGAAAGTCTGAAGTCTCTCTCCATCCTGAGCGGATTACAAGACCATTCAGGATAAAGGCCTGAGCTGCGTGGTCTGATCTTTAAGCTGACCTCTGAGCAGGAGGTTGGACTAGATTTAATTTTAGTTTTCAGACTACCATCCTATATTTTTATTAAGTTTAATATTTTGGAAAGCCTCACTGAGGATGACAATATGCTTCTCTTTTCAAGAGAGGAGATGTACAAGACGTACTAAAACCATATTGCACATACAACGGAACCAAGTTTGTCACTCTCATGTGATATACCATATAAAATGCTGAATGATTTTAAAAGCCTCAGTAAGCAAGGATGATAAAACCAGAGTCAGGAGCAAACAAACAATATCTCAGAAATCATTTGAAGATTATTTTGAAGTGGACTTACAAGTTTTATTTGTACTGTTATATCAGATCCAGAGCTGATCTGACTTAATTTTAGGTCTTTCAAATCTTGTTCATTATTTGCCAGCTAAAGATAGTTTTTAACAACATCATGACAGTTGTATAACTTCATGTTTTTGCCTTGCTCTTGTTCTATTGTGAACTGTTATCTTCAAAACTTTGGAGGCCTGCTGTGACTCTTTTCTCATAGATTTTCTCCAGGATGAAATACTGTGTTACACAAGATCTGTAACTTAATACAATTTTTGTTCTCCTTTAGGCAGCCATAATTGTTCATCATCCACCAAATGTTCGAATTATTTATTTAGTTAGGTACAGATTCTAATTTTGTCATTTGTCTGTGAACTTCTTGAAGCAGCAAAAAACCCTGACAAATTAGTGTTAGAAATCAGGCTTCTATTTTAAAGGGCAAATTTCTATTTTCAGATGTACTGATGCACATAGCATGAAAAAATATTCATGTACCTTCATTGTTTTGTGTGGACAATCAAGTGAATTTCTAGAGATTGCAGAAGACAAAGGAGTATCTATAATTGGAGCAACTATATTGAGGCACTGTAGAATTGTCCCATTTTGGAGTGAGCAACAGGAACACCTGCTCTTCTAGAGCTTTCTAGTAGGCAAAATAAGTGCATCTGCTGTGATGTTCCCCAAGGAAGAGAAGGTAATCTTTTGTCATGGGGTAGCTACAGCAACTTTGGGCTGGAGTTTGACACCCTGATTACCTTCCTAAGGGTTCCTTATGTGGTCATTTGAAAGTAATACAGAAATAAACTACAGATTCTCCTAAGCAATATTAAGAATAAATGTGTGATCTATATAAAACTTTCAAATGTATTAATGATTAAATACTTACTGTTAGAACTTGAGGAAAACTGAAAAAAGTGATTAAGATACATCATGAATGTGACGATCAAGTATAGGAAGGTCAGCTAATGAAAATACGGCATGCACAGTTGTTAAACTTACATCCAGATTTCCATTCATACAGATATGCGAATTGGATATTTTTATTTCTAATAAATATATTAGTTGATTATTAAGTGCACTTAGGAGCAATCATAGGAGGAACTTAATGCAAATTACGAGGGCAAAATATTTTCGTTCTCACTGTGTTTCATCTTGAGTTATTATCAGCCACAATTTGTTGTTTACAGAAAAACAAAGTAGATTTCTAAGAATTCTCAGCTGAATCCTTATATTACCAATCTCGTTTTTAGCAGATCATCTTTTAAGAATAAATTAGTAAAAATACTACTGAATCCCAAATAATTTTAACTTTGGTGCTTTGATTTCAGAGGTGTTCAGTTGCAAAGGACACAATTTTTAGAAAAGCTAGATCCCTTTTTCCCCCTGAAGGTTAGTTTCAGTATGGCTACATTGAACATTCAAACTCACTAACTGTTTTTAAAAATTTTGGTTTGAGACCTTCATATGGTAAAATTCTCTGCCCAGCTTCTGAGGATCTGTTGAACTTAAATCATGCATATTTA
>VYZT01009404.1:0-27317 GCA_013400735.1 Pomatostomus ruficeps | reverse complement strand
TTTTTTCCCTTTTTTTCTCATGGTGGGATCATTATTTTCGCAGCTTCACATCCTCAGTTCAGCAAAACCAGCGTGTTTTTCAGCCTCGTGGTTTTTGCACAGCTCTAATAAGAAGCATGAGAGGAAGCTGTTGAGAAAAGCAAATTCTCAAAGGTACGAAAGGAGAGCAGGGCAGCTCCAGGCTCGGAGACACTTCCAAATCTCAGGATACTTTGGACCTGCAGATAGGCACAGCACTCATATTTGAAGGCATATTTGGCTTCTTATCCCTCAGTCCTCCAAATTCAGTCAATTATTATGTGTAGGGCTTTATTCCTTAAATAACCTTCTAAAAAATAAAGATAACCTTTAATTATCTTGCATCCCTTTTTCTTCTCTTACAGTCCAGCAGAAAGCTCTTGATGAGCTCAAGGAAAGGGTGACTGAGGTGAAAATTCAAGGAAGTATTTTCCAAGTCCTTTTTCTTCCATTACTATTCAGCAGGAGCTGGGAGAGCAGCTGCTTCTCCTACTTCCATTCAAAAATTTCAGACTTGTATCATTTGTTAAATAAGAAAATACTTTTTTTTTTTTCCATTCAAACCCAGCTATTTTTATTAAACAATCCATTTCTTTCTTGAGTACCTTGACTGGAAAGGATTTGACTTAGAATTCCCACGTGGGGAAGAGGGCAGGTTTGGGTTTGCTTGGAAAAATAGTATTTCTTCCCTTTAATCTGAATTTGTGAGCTCAGTGAAGCATCTTGTCAAATGTTACAGGAGGTTCTCTGATGAAGATAAGGCAAGATTTGGGGTTTAAAAGTGTTTTTAGGAAATAGATTCTGATTTCATTCAGTCTCAGAAGGGAAGGATTTCTGGACACACAGAGTTTCCCTTGAGCTGAAAATAAATATTTCCCTACTCACCTCTAAACTGCTTTACATCTTGGGTCAGTTTTTCCGTCAAACTTAATCCCTCCTCTTGCTTTCTACTCTTTGGAAGAGCTGCTGCATTTTGAATCAAAGTTTATGCTGAATGATGTTTTCCAAGGCCAAATTTCCAGCTGGCCGAGGCACGTGGGGACCCTGTTTGCTCTGCAAACTTGCACAGTGTGGGGGTCAGGGCAGGACGCTGGGAGGGAGCGGTTTGGAGGTTCCTCCTGGTGTGTGCGCGGGTGATGTGATTTAGTCCTCCACAAACACAAGGAGCCAAAGGTACCTGTTGGCCTTGACTCGTGGAATTAAAGTCTCTTCCCTCTCGTGCGTTCCGTGGCAGGGCAGGACGTGAGGGTTGGTGTCTTCTCACGAGTAACAAGAGGAAACAACCTCAAATTGCACCAGGGGAGGTTTAGGTTGGATATTGGGGAACGATTCTAAACCAAAAGGGCTGTCCAGCCCAGGGCAGTCGTGGAGTCCTCATCCCTGGCGGGATTTCAAAGCCATGTGCACGTGTGGCACTTGGGGACATGGATCAGCGGTGGCCTGGGGGAATGGTTGGACTTGATGGTCTTAGAGGTCTTTTCCAGCCTAAAGAGTTCTGTGGTCAGAAAAGTCAAAATCTCATCTTGGGTTGTTATTGCTTCGTCATAGCCGTGGCTGGTCAGGGGAAACGCTCCCGCTGGTGCGTGGCAGCCGGGCTCCTAAATTCCCGTGGGTGTCCTTGTCTCCCGGAGGGTGGCAGCTGCAATTTCCGTGCTGGTTCCGAGCCAGCAGCTTGCAGACTGTTGACGTTGCTCAGCAGCCACGGGGCCTTCACCTCAGACACCTCTGTGAGTTTGGAAATAACACAGGCGTTTGTGGCCATCCAGAGGTGCTCTGGGTGACCTCCATCCATTCAGGTGGCACTGCCTGAAGGAACCTGAGCTACTGAAGGGATCACAGGGTGATCAAATCCCTCTTGGTCCTGGAAAAGGCTCAAGGCTGGGTGGCCACGCATTGTGTGGAGGAACTTCACCCACCTTGATGGGACAGACCCTCAGGGCTCGGGGGGAGCTGCAGGATGATTCCCTTGGAGGTTTTTCAGGGAGGGAAGGTGCAGGTGATGCCCTGAGCAAAGGGCTGGGCCACCCACGCTGTGAAGGGAGGTTTGGGAGCCCGCGGAGAGGCACTGTGGGGCTGCCGAACGCGCGCGATGGGGACGTGTCAGCTCTTCCTCTCAGCTTCCCTCCGCAGCGCCAACTGTCAGTAATTTAACTAACGTTTTGTAAATAAATGTGGCATTCGGACAGCTGTCACCGCGCCTGTTATAAACACTCTCTTTGTCACTAAAAGCTGGCAGTGCTGCTCCGCTTCCCCTGCAAATGCAGCCACCACTGCCAGTTCGCTCCCCAAGCCAGGGCTGTCAAGGAATCACATGCTGGGCGGTGGCTGGGAGAGCGCGGCTTCGCGCAGGGAGCCTGGCGAGGCGCTGCCAGGGCCTGGTGCGAAGGCAGCTTTTGCATCGCGCAAATCAATAAATGGCCTGAGCAGTGAGCAGGAAAACCCATCTGAAGGTGGCCGTAGGGCTGGGTCCCAGCCAGGAGCCCGGGCGGTCCAGCTGCAGTGCCGGTGGTGGTGCTGGTTCCGCTGCCATCTCATCCCGGCTCCGTGGGAAGCACGGGCAGGATGAGGGGGGAGCTCAGCCAGAGCCAGGGTTTGACGTGCCAAGGGAGCCATTTGGCACCGGTGTCTCAATCGCTTTTCACTTTGAGCAACCTGGTCTAGTGGAAGGTATGTGGACTGAGAGGAGCTTTAAGGTGCTTCCAGCCCAAACCACTCTGGGAGTCTGTGAAAAGTGGGCTCTTCACTCAGCAGGGTTGGTTTCAGTAGATTTGGAGTCTTTGGGATTGGTTGGATTTGAGTGGTGAGATCAGCCCTTTGAGATTGGTTTGTCTTGCTCACCACACTGGTCCTGTCAGGAGCAGATTCCAGACCTTCAGGCAGTCTGGGTGCCTCTCCTAATGAACAGGACTGGCACGGGGTGTCCAGAGAAGCTGTGGCTGCCCCTGGATCCCTGGAATTGTCCAAGGCCAGGCTGGACAAGGGCTTGGAGCAGCTTGGGACAGTGGGAGGTGTCCCTGCCCATGGCAGGGGTGGAACAGGATGAGCTTTAAGGTCCCTTCCATCCCAAACCACGAACTAGTCTGGAGAAGGGATGCTGTTATGGTTCTATTTGCTAATTTTGCTATTCTGTGCTGCTTTTCTCCTCTCATCTTTCCGGGACCTACAGCCCCAAGCACCCTTTCCCCAGATTTTCCGTCCTGGTGCCGAGTGGTTTAACTCCAGCAGTCAGCACCTGCGGCCTGGCCGTGCTGCAGCGCTGGTGATGCAGACAGCACAGAAATCAGCACATGACATCTCTCTCCCTCTAAGCTGCTGTAAAATTAGCTTCATCTCAAGTGGCAGAAAATGATCATATCCTCGCTTGAGGGCGATGAAGAATATTCCTGAGTCACTGCTAGTGATGAAACAGGCAGAAAATCCAGAGTGATACACAGCTGCCCACTCAGTTCTAATCGCTGAGGCCATTTGCTGCTGCAGAGCCTTAAGACACAGCTTCCTCCTCCTCTCCCTCCCTTTCATCCATCACTCCCCAGAGCGGCCAGGGCTGCAGATCCCAGCAGGAGCAGAGCAATTTCCCATCCCACCAGTGAGGCTGCAGGCTGTGAGCTGCTTGTCCTCCTTCCCCGTTCCCCTGAGACGAGAGGAGGGGGTCAGAGCCGCCCTTTCTTAAAGGAATCAGAGGAAAAAGATGGAGCCTCTCCTCCTGAGCTCTCCTCCTTCCACGCTGTGATCCTGCAGTCTGGGAAAAACTCTTCCCTGAGCTCATCCTCCTCTCCACAAATTCTCCCTGCTGTCTCCAAAGCAGCTGCTGTGCCCACAAGGATATTTCCTTTTTGTCTTTCTCCTGCATCAGCTTTAGTTCAAAGCCATCTCCCTGGATTTTTATGTCTTGAATAAAGCCACCCTCTTCCCTACAACTGCCAGCTCAGTGCTTGGGAGGCCTCTTGCCAAAATTGCTGGCGACCAAGGCCAAAAATCCCCTTCAAAAGAGGGATGATCAGAAGGGAAGTGCTGTAATCCTTCCCTTCCTTGCATATGCTCCCTGGCAGCGTGGGGAGGGGAAGGACTCCTTGAAGGATGCTTCCTGCAAACCCTCCCCCAAACTCTGATGGGAGCCCCCACGCTCTGGGGGCAGTTTGGAGGGTCTGAATTTCCTCCTCCTCCTGGTTTTTGTGGCTCCATCACCGGGTTCAGCAGCGTTTAGAGGGAAAACCGTAACAATCCTGCGTTTCATGCAGGTGTTTGAACGAGCGCTCTCTCCTCCAGTCAGGGCTTGTCAGTATTTATCCCTTAACCTGGTTTTCAGATGTTCTCTATCCCGCAGATTTGCAGGATCTGCTATTCACACCGAGCTCTCCTGGTGTCAGACTTCTGCTAGGATCGCTCCAGCGCTCCCGCCAGCCTGCCACGGGAATTAAGCAGCGCTGGCAGCAGAACAGGGAGAAATGTGTCGGAGCAGGGCTTCTGCCAGTGTCAAATGAAAATATTGCACGAGCTCACATCCCCCCCAGGAAATTGCTGCACCAGCGCAAGTTTCCCGCACTGGCCGACCAAATCTGGGCAGGTTTCTGCGAATCGCACTCCCTTCCATAATCCCAGACAGCTCTGCACGCCGGGCAGTTATTTGTCAGCACAAGCAGGTGCAGAGCTGCAGGACATGGGCTGAGCATCTCGCTTTGCTGGTTATTCCAGCACACAGCCGCTTTATCCTCCCGTCAGGCAGCACCATCCGCTTAATTTCCTGTTTTCCTCATATCTTTCCCCCAAAAAAGCACAGTCTGGATGGTGCGGTTTGGGTCGGGTTCAGCAGGAAGGCGGGGGAGAGGTGTCAAAATGAGCGTAGGGCTGGGAATTTAGGGGTTGAGTGTTACAACAAAGCACCCCCTGAGAGCAATCGGTTCTGCACGTGTCAGCCACCGGCGCATGCAGAGACCAAATTTGTGTGTGTTTATCATGGAATCCTAGAAATGCTCGGGCTGGAAGGGGCCTTAAAGATAATCTAGTGCTAACCCTCAATATATAAATAAATACATGTCCTTATATGCAAAAAAAATATATATATTTTAAAATATATATGAATATATATTTATATACCTTGTGAACAAAGGTTCAGGTGGGGAGGAGTAATTCCTGCGGGTACCTGGTGAGAGAGGCGGGGCACAGGGATGAAGCCAGGGGAGCTGGAGCAGATGGCAAGCCTGGATGCCACAGCTCTACCCTGGAAAAGCGTTTCCTTGGAAAAGCAGCACTGGGGGCTCCTTTTGGGAGAGGTGAGGGGACAAGCCTGTTGGTAAATGCTCCAATCTCTTCTCCTGGTGCTGCCAACTGCTGCTCGTTTCTCCTGCTGTGAGTCTGAAACCACCCCGCTAACCCCTGGCAAAACCAGGGGATAACGAGGATGGAAGGCTGACTCTGTTTGTGGCATTCAGTTATTTATTTTTTTCCTGGCTTGGAAAGGAAGAAACAAAGTTGGATTTCAAGCGGGGTTGTTGCAGTAATGGAGGGAAATGAGATCTGCTCTTCAGCTGCCTTCGCCTTCCTCGTGTCCCCATAAATAACCCTCCTCGCTCGGAGACGGCTCAGCTCCTGCGCAGGGGGCAGAGATGGCTGTGGGCTCCCTTCCCTTCCCTTCCCTTCCCTTCCCTTCCCTTCCCTTCCCTTCCCTTCCCTTCCCTTCCCTTCCCTTCCCTTCCCTTCCCTTCCCTTCCCTTCCCTTCCCTTCCCTTCCCTTCCCTTCCCTTCCCTTCCCTTCCCTTCCCTTCCCTTCCCTTCCCTTCCCTTCCCTTCCCTTCCGCAGTTTCCCTTGCCTGATGGAACAAAGGGAATGGCTTCCCAGTGCCAGAGGGCAGGGATAGTTGGATATTGAGAAGAAATTCTTCCCTGTGAGGGTGGGCAGGCCCTGGCACAGGGTGCCCAGAGCAGCTGTGGCTGCCCCTGGATCCCTGGCAGTGCCCAAGGCCAGGCTGGAGCAGCCTGGGACAGTGGGAGGTGTCCCTGCCATGGCAGTGGATGGGACTGGCTGAGCTTTAAACTTCCAACCCCAACCATTCTGTGATCCCACCATTCCCAGGATTTTTGGCCAGGTTCTACCTGCCCTTCAGCCTTGCTGTGTTTGTAACTCATGTGCCTGGAATTCATTCTCACCTTTTTTGTGGATTTATGGAGAAAGGTGCACGTGTCCCTTTTCCTCTTCACCGTTCCTGCTGGTTTTTATGGATCAGCTGCCTGGTGTTGGTCAGGTTTCACAGACAGGTCACATTCCTACAGCTTCCATGAAAACAGTGGAGCTTGAGAGACCTCATTATTCCTCTGAAGGAACGGCAGAAATCACTCTGCTCTTGTACGAGACACCCGAGAATCCGCGTGGGTGCTGGTTTTGTGCGAAACTCGAGGGAAGAGGAAGCTCCAGCCTGAGCTTGCATCATTTAAGGTTTCAAACGTGTAGGAAACCACACATCTTCCATGCTATGTGTGGAGCTGCTCATTAAATGCAGCAAGGAGCGCAGGTGGGGAGGGGTTGAGCGCTCCAGATTGCGCGTGAGGAAAACCGCGGAGCTGATGTTGTGTTGGTGGGGAGAAGCTGCCAGTCCCGGTGTCAAGGAGAAGAGACAAAAGCTCGGGGCTTTGTGCTTAATTCTGCCGCTCTCAAATGGGGGATGCTGCACCGAGCTCGGCTGAATGGGAAGGCTGCAACAGCTGGTGGCTGTGGCATTGCTGGAACGGGCTGGCTCACCCTTCCCTCCGCTTAGCAAAAAAAAAAAAGTAATTCAAAAAAAGGCACAAGAGCACTGACAAAAAAAATAATAAAGGCAGTAACTCGCTTTCCAGAAGTTCCTAATGCTACAACAGGCAGAGCACTGGAGATAAAAGAAATATAAAAGCGAGGGAAAGAGGAGAAAAAATGCATTTATGAGCTCTCGAACTAACAGCATGCAACTCTCATATTATTTTTCCTCCTTAGCCTTTGAAACAGAACAACGGCCCGGAGCCTTCTCGGCAGATGGACAATGTGCGTGCCTTAACCACTTAACAGCCATTAGCCTAATTTCACGTACTGGAGCCAAATTAAATAATAAGTAAGAGGCTATGAAAAGCTGGTTTGGAGGCTGCGTTACTGCCTTTCACTTGATAACCTTCTCATAAACAGATGCTCTCTCTCTACCCTATTAACCTTGTCTGAGAGCGGGGAGGGGGCTTCGGCGAGGCAAACAAGCCAGACCTCGGTGGGGAGGGGGGAGCCGGGCTGGAGGGGCCAGATGTGAGGGTTTTGGAGGCTCCTCTCGTTTTTGTCCCCGATGCCCCGGCGCTGGAGAGGGCCCCGAGCAGAGCGCCCGTTCTGCGGTTGCGCCCGGGTCACTGGGATGTGCCAAGCGATTCATCTTGATCAGCGCGTCCATCTGTACCTGCTGGGCGAGGCTGCGCCACCCGGGGCTGCTGCTGTGGACAAATCTGCTTTACTTGGAGGAGAGGGGAGATGGGGCTGAGAGACACGAGCGGGGAGGCGGCCGCGTGGCTCGGTGCCTGATCCCTCCCTGCTTTTGGCTCGGGGGGCTGCTGCCTCCTCCGTCCTCGCCGTGCCACCAGCTCGCCCTTCCCGATGAACTCATTCTGCTGCTCTTCGCCTCTTTCCGCCCTCCCCTGCGCTGAACTAGAAACAAAAATACTGCCTAAGCTTTGGGAATTTGGGAATATTAGTTTGCAAAATGCTTTTGGCACTGCTGGGAGGGTGAGGCGTGTGCAGGTGTGTGCGGGAAAGGTGCTCTGCGTTTCTTCCTGCCTGTAAAGGTTTGGGAGCGGCTGCCCCATTTCCTCACCACCCCCCGCCAACTCCTGCTCTGTGCTTTGCGTCTCAACTTTGGACCTTTCTAAGTTTTCAGGGGATTATGGATGACCGCGCAGCTATTTTTGGTGAAAGCTTTTATTTATTAAAAAGCCATCTTCCTTCATTAAGAAGATACATTGATGGGAAATAGATGAGCGGCTCTATTACTGGCGTCTGGCGAGCCCGGGGCCGCTGGGATCGTGTGTTTTGTGCCCTCCCTTGATGCAAGAAATGTCTTGAATGGAGCCGAGAGAAATTTGGTGCAGGAGCCACCCCCTCACCCCACCTGCAGGCCCTTGGATAGTTGTGGGAATGTTTGGTGCAAAATTTCCTGCGGTTCCGTGGTGCCAGCAGCAACTTGACTTTCCTTCCCGGTTGCTTTTGCTGCTTTGTCTGAGTTGTCACACAGGCTCTGATTTCATATGCAAAATCCATCCTCTGACTGGCACGGAGGCTGATAAAGCCAGGTTCTTGTGAGTTTACTTCATTTTACTCCAAGTAGGAGTCAATGATTTGCCGCCTGCGGTGAGGGCGTTTGGAAAGGCTCAGCGCTGAGTGGATTCTCTGAGGTTCAGACGAGGATGAATCTCATTTTCCTGTGGCCTTTCCCTCCGTGGGGCACTCGCAGCGTCCCTCTCCTGTACCTGGCTGCCTATCTGCACTAGGCTTGCAGGTACTTAATGTCTTTGAGCCATCTGTTCCTCTGTCAAATTTAGTTAAAATTGGCCAAAGGCTTCACGAATTATTGGGGAAGATTGCTAGACAGAGGTGTGCAGGTGAAAAGCACGATTGAATAAGCTCATCCCAGTAGGACTCAAGGCTAAAAATGTAGCAGGGTCTGTTATTTGGAGACAAGGCAGCTTGGAAAATGGCATCCACAGCCAACGTTTCCCCAGCACGAGAAAGATGAGATTTGAGGGAGTTTTTTTGGTCCTGAAGAAAGCTCCTCGGCGGAGATGGACTTTGCCTCGGGTGGGATGTGATGCTTTATCTGTTATTTCTGGTCACACATGGCTGCCTGTCCAAAATGAGCCACACCCGTGCTTTTCCAAGGCTCTGATCCTTATCTAAGGGTGCTGCGGCCGTATTTCCAGGCAGCTGTTTGCTGAGGAGCTCCTCCATCAGGGGCTGGGAGTAAGACATGAACTCTGGGAGAGCAACGTGCTCCTGGCGGAGACCGCTTCACCCAGGAGTGTGTCTGAGACCAGGAGGCTTTGATTCCATCCTGGATGCCATGAATCTGTGTTCTCAGTCAGATCAATCTAGCAATTTTGGCATCCAGAAATCAGGTGTCTGATCTCAGCAGGACTTGGGAAGAGAGAGGGACCAACCCTTCTCCCATAGTCCGGTCTCTTTTTGACTACCAGAGGGCTAAGGGGGAAGAGAGAAAAAGCCAAGGAATTGGCAAAAATTCTGTCAGAAGCTGGGTGTCTCTTGATCCATGAGCATTTCCACAGGAGCCCAGAGAAGCAGGAGCAGTGTGGGATCGTGCTCCTGGAGCTGCAGGTGTCGGAGGTGATGGATGGCGGTGTCCGAGCGCGCTTGTCCAGGCCTCCCTTGCGGCCTCTGGGGAGCAATGGGCCTTTTTAGGGTGCAATTCATCCCGGTCTCAGGCAGGTGTCTAAAGTAGGTCGGACAGATTGTGTCCTAGCAGTGACTTTCTCTCTCCATTTTCTACAAAACGGGGTCCAAATGGCTCAATTCGTTTGGCGAGGTGATAAATCCCAACCCCGGCGCTTAGAGCATTCACAGGATCAGAACAGGAACCATCTAACATTGATCAGGTGTATCAGAGCCTCGGGAGGGTGTTGAGCAGCAAGAAAACACCTGGTACTGCGCTAAGCAGAAATAAGGGAAGAAATGGCTTTTTTTGTGGTGCTTTTTTGCATCCTGAGTCTGTTTAAATCTCATCCCTGCAACTTCCAGGAGACTCAGCGAAGCAATTCTGCGTGTGGCTTGTCATTAGGTGCCTCACCCAGCAACCTGCGAGTTCATTAGTATTCTTTTTAGTGCTAACGAAATGTCTGAGCTGCATCTTTTCTGCATGAGAGGCTGGAACAGAGGCAGTAAAGGGAAAAATCCGACTCCAGCTCTACGGAGACCACCCAGAGCGGGTCCCGTCTGCCAGCAAAGCGCTGCTCGTGTCAGTGTGGCAAAACCACAGGAGCGCGATAAAAAACCCAACCCCAAAAGTAGCTGGAAAGGGAATTTCAGCTCCATAATTGCATCTGCAGTGGGGTCTCTGCCAACGTGGCAGTTTGAGCTGAGCATCTTCCCACCCTGGCACAGCCGGCGCTGCAGAAATCCACGGGGGTGAACATCTGCAGGTGAAGAGGATCAGCTTGGGGATGTTCCTGTTTCTCCTGCCTCTGGGGGACCCCATGGGGCTGCCTGGCTCTGCCTCCTGGGCTGGGTGATGTGGATCCATCTCCCTTTGTGGCCAGGGTGGTGGGTGAGGAGCAGGCAGAGCAGCGCCAGGGCCGTGGCTGTGCCCTGCCTGCCTGAGAGGCTTCATTGATTTTTCTTTTCTTCAATGGAAACAGAACTGACATCCATTAACCAGCTCCCGGCCTCTCCAGAGCCAGGCATGGAGGCAGCACAGCCTTTATGGTTGGTTTTATTTTTTTTCCTTTTCTCCCAGGCCTGTGGGTTTCTCTCCTATTGCTCCTTGCTAATGCTCAGCAGCTCCGGCTGCGGCCTGGGGGATGCAGAGGGGTTGGAGAAATGCCAGGTGGGAATGCAGATCCCCCAATCTGACTGATCCTCAGGTGTTTGGGGAGCCCCCCTGTATTTAACCATCCACAGAGAGCGCTGTGAAATTTCCAGGGGGGATGGATGGGAGAAACCATCTCCCCTGGCTTTATTTGGCAGCTCTGGTGCTTTTTGCTCCCTTGGGAATGGGGCACAGCCAGGCTGGGAGCAGTGGGGTGCAGACTGGGTTCTTGGGGCGTTAGCAGCCTCTGGGAAATGGGATTCTCCTCCTCCAAAGGCAGCTCCAGCCTGAAGGGTTTCATTCCTCTCCTTGGAATGAACATTTGTTTAATAGAGGCTGGAGGTGAGAGCCGAGGGTGTGAGGTAGCGAGAGTAAGGATCTCTCTGCAGAGCTGGGATGATGGTGCCTTCATCACCTGCTTGGGCTGCATCCTCCCCATCCCCTGGGAATTATCCCAAATCTCTGCGCACTTGTTCAGGGAAAAAAAAATCAACATTTTCCTTTCTCAAAACCTGTGGCAGGCAAAGAGAGCAAAAGCCATTTATGGATGAAAACAGAGTTTTTAATTTCGAGTTTTGCAAAGTAACCAATATGCATTTAGCATTGCGTCTGTCTATGTGATGTAGATTTATGAGCCTTATGTATATTTTATCCGTACACATTTGATCTTAGACAATTAATGTCTCCGGAGTTCTCAGCAGAATTTTTTCCTTATTTGCTTCTTTTCCCTGTTACTTTGGGCGGGTTTGTTCCTCATCGCTGTCACTGTGAAGATCTCCAATAACTGTGTTTTGCATTCAGTTGCCGAGTTTTCTTTGGGGGGGTTGGTTTTTAATACTCAGTTTAGGAAGGAGCCTGATTTTTGGGAGCCGTGCATGTCTACAGCAGAATGTTCCTGCAGCGAAAGGGAAGGCCTCGGAAAAACAAAGGATTGAGGGGGGAAAAGAGATTATTGGGTCTTTTTGGCCAGTGAATGCTGCAGAAATGCCTCTGACATTTTCCCAGACTGATCAGGCAGGCCTCGAGCTGACTCAGGTACCCGCTCTCCAAATGTCTCTGCCCGGACCAGACCTCAGCTGCTGATTTCATGGCAAACCTCTTGTTACTCTCCCGGCTGTGCTGCACCGTTCCCACCTGGAAAACCAGCCCAGGCTGTGGATTTTAATGAAGGAGTTGTTAATGCTGTGGTGGAGGGAAAGCTTCCTGCTTTAGCAGGGAAAGAGGAGCTGCCTCCCTCAGCCATCCCCCCGTGCGGGGAGATGCTCACAGTCCCCGAGCACATCCATCCCGCTCCAGTTCTGGATGCTGCTGCAGTGCAATTAATGAATTCCATCAAAATCAGCATCCTGCCAGCATGGGTGTCCTTGGCTTTCTGGGTAGTTTTTGGTGTCCATGTCACCAGCTGCTCCAGAGACTTGGTGGGACACACAGCTGTGTGGGAGCACTGGGAGTGAATGTCCTGAGCTGGGAAAAATTCACATTCTGGAAATGGAAGCACTGGGAGCTTCGTGCTTGATTGCTTCCCTGATTGGCGCTATTTAAAAAAAAAAATGCATTAGAGAAAGAATGTTTGATTTCAAGAGTGCCTGGGTGCCGACACCATCTCTGTTTGTTTTCCTTCCTTTAGCAGAAACCTTGTAAAATTTTTATGAAGCATTAATGGAACAGAGATTTCTTTTTTCCTCAAGCAAATTTCCTGAGGTGGAGGTAACCCCCACAAGACCAGCCCAATTCTGCACTCCTGAGAAATGTAGGTCAAGGAGTGCCTTGGGGTAGATCCCAGAGCATCCCTGATGTGCTTCCCAGCCGGGATTAGGAAGGGAAGGAAGATTCCATTCTCATCCTGGTGTGTGGTGGTTGGTGCTGGAAGGGGACAAACCTGAGGAGGATGAGGAGGAGGTGCAGGATGTGATGAAAAGGTGAAGGGATGCAAATGTGGATCTTCAGCATCACAAACTAACCCTGAACCGGAGATTCTCCTCCAGATTCACCTCTCAGTTTGTGGGGAAGGACGTTTGAAGGTTAGCGAATGTCAAGGGGAGAAAAAGTGGAATACAACATCCCAGCCCCACTCCTGGTGTCCCTTCAGTGTGCTGGGAATGTGCTTGCAGGCAATAAACTGGTCAGAAGTGATGGATAAGAGGATCCTTCTAATTTTTTTTAATTTTTGTTCAAATCTTCTGTGTTGAATGCTGTCATCCTCCTTTGGAAGAGCCAGGCTAAGCTGGGATCAGAGCAAAACCTCAGAGGTTGTGGTTTCCCTGTCCAGCTCTGCCAGGGATTTCCAGCCGGGCCCGTGGTAGAGAGCTCATTTTACAACAGCGCCTCAAGCCATATCCCTTCAAGATTTCGCTGGGTAAGGAGAGCAAACAAGCCCTGGCAGCAGCCCTGCAGAAAAGCATGGAAAACATCCAGCTCCGAGGAGCTTAATGGGAAGTTATTAGCCGGAATATCCTCCTTATTGTGGAGGCCGGGCTGCCTTATCATCCTGACAGCCCCGAGTAATTGATGTCCCTTCAGAAGGAAGGTGAGCAGAGGATTTGTGGCTGCGTGGGAGCTTTTGCTCTGCTTGACCTTCCCGTTGGCTGAGGAGTGTGACACCGCGGGTGCAGCTCCGGGAGCCGGGCACGGGGCACCGGCCAGGACCCTGGGGGCACGGGAAGGTCGGGATGGCAGAGAAGGAACAGAGGGCAAACGAGGACACCGATGGCTCGTGGCTGACATTTGGTCCCGTGCGGAAGCTTGGGCTCGAGTCCCGTGGCGGAGCAGGGGACAGTCTGGCGTGGGGAGTGGTTGCTCAGATTTGGAGCAGGGAGGGCTGTGCCTGGGATTTGCTTAATTTGCGAAATGATGGAGCTGGGAAATTCAGAGCCTGGGCACAGATGAGTCCCATGATTATGGGTTAAAGGATATTTGCAGTTACCATAGGTAATGGGACACAAACTGCATCGTCCCTGCGATGCTGAGAACACCTGGCGAGGGCTGGCAGGGGCTGCTGCACCTGCCTGGCACTTGTGTTCAAAGAAACTTTCACAAGTTGTTGCAGAAATGGTCAAGACTTGTGTCGGTGCTTCTGGAAGGGCTTTCACATCCTCAGGGTTTATGTGACAGAAATGAGAAATAAATCAGAAGCTTCAAGTGTTAACTCTTTCTGTTCTGGTCCCCATATGGCTCTTCATTAAACTACCCTGTCTCACACATTTTTTTCTGAACTTTCTCGAAATATGCAGTAGCAATCAAGGCAATTAACTATAATTGCAGAGAGACTACCTTGTGAAGGCGGGCCGCAGAAATAGGCAGGTAATTACAAGGAGTTATAAATGGATGGTTATTTACATCAGGAGTGATGCACGGGGATTTAGTTATCGGAAGTGGCAACTGGTGATGGGAGCACAGGGCAGTTGTCTGGGGTCGTTCCTCCCAGGTCCTGGTGTGCCCAGGCACCCGGCCGGTGTTGATCCTCTCCCTCTGCAACCCGGGGACTGCGTGCCCACCACCTCGGGACCATCAGCAAGCTGCCAGGGTCTTTAAGAGCGCTCTGCTGTCTTCAAATGAGAGGAAAAGATTATTTAATTAGGCACATCTCTGAGGAGACGTGGACTTTGAGGGCGAGCTGTTAGATCTGATTCGCTCACTCCTGCTTGCAGTGTTCTGACCCCTTGCAGTTGTAGAGCTGCCTTCCTCTTATGGGAAGAAAAAAAATGCCTTTTAGGTGTTCTTTCCCTCGGGGAGTTCACGGGGCAGAAAGATCTGATTCACCTCTCCACGCTCCTCGTGCTTTAGGAATGTAACGAGGTTGCTACAAGGGGCAGCTGCATCCGTGTCGCTGCGCGCTGCGCTTTTGTAGGGCTGACAGGAACCTCGCGTCACCCTGCTGCCACTTCTCTCTGGAGGAGCACTTGGTAGGCATCATGCTCTACGCTGGAATGCTTTTTTAAAGCAGATTTGAAAATGCTGTTAGGAATCGAGGCAGACGCCTTTCCCGTAGTAGTGACAAGCACCCTGGGAGAACGATCGCGACAGGAGCGGCTCCGAGGAGCAGTGCAGTCGGTCTCGTTCCAGGAGACGAGGTGCTCTGGTGGCAGGACAGCTTGTGAGTTGTGTAAATTTCCTGGCCCTGGTGTCCCCAGAGAGGTTTAAAACTTTTAGTGCCCTCTTGCTTGGATGTACTTAGCAACAAAGAGGTTTCAATTATTTAAAGGTACAGGAAGACATGAAAGCCATTAGGAAGGGACCCGGTGCCCCCTGGAGATGGTGCTGCCTTCTCCTCCAGCTTGCAGGACTGGCTGCAAACCCCAGCAGTGCATCAGGGGATGAAGTGAAAAACAGATGAAACCCACCTTGGAATAAAGTCAGAGTTGGGTTTGAGTTGGAATCGTTGGCTGGGTGCAGTGAGAGAACCCCAAAAGGAGAACAGAAAAACCCGTGCAGGGGTGGGGTGAAACAAAGAGAAGATCGGGCAGCAGGGTGCAAAACGTGGCATCACTTGTGTTCCTTGCTGCCTGAGCAGAGCTGGGACTCGATGTTCAAGGGTGGTTGATCCAGCGCCTTTGACGATGCACTGAACGGTGAGGGAGAGCTCGGTGAGGGAGAGCTCGGGTGCGGATGAGCCGGCGCGTTGGAATCCTCCCAGCCCCTCTGCCCCGTGTGGGTCTGAGGGTGGCACGGGGAAAGGCTCACTCCGATGCCCAGGGAGCTTGGAGCAGAGCTGGCTCTCTCCGAAGCTGTCCCCAGCTCAGTGCCAGAGCTGGGATTTGAACTGGACGTTGATGTGTGTTGTCCCCAGAGCACGCTGGGTTTGTCGTGCTCCGGACAGGTCACCCCACTGCAAGGAGCTGAACCCGAAGTGCAGGAATGCTGCCCGTGTTCCAGAGAGCTGGGGTTTATTTCTGCTGGCCAAGGCAATACTTTTAGTGTCCTCCAGACATCACCATTGTTTCTCTCCAAATTCTTCCTTAGTGCCTTTCTGTGCCTGTCCAGAATTGCCACTCAGGTGGCATCAGGTTGTTAAACTCCGAGCCTTTCACCCCAGACGTGGCTGCGTTTCGCTGCCAAGTGAAGCGACTCATTTATTACCTTGTGTTGCTGGATCCACACTGATGGAAGGCGATGCACGAATAGCAAATTGATTTAATTACAATTTTAACCAAAATTAAACCGTTGTGATCAGAGATACAGAGCAGGGAGCTCTGTCTGGGCTGAGGATGCATGGAGTGGGTATGGTGGGTGACCAGCTGGTCTCCTCCAACTGCAGAAACTCCTCTTCACGCAGAGCAAGTACATTTGATTTATTACAACTGGAAGTGGAAGCGGTACTGGAGCAGTAGGAGAATTAAAAACATGCGTGGCATGGATATGATACAGAATAACTAATCTTTGCTGACATTTACTGTCAGTCATGGCTAAGGAGAAGATAACTAACTCTGCCTCTCATGTTCTGTGGTCTGCAGTCTTCAGTCATGAAGATAAATGTCAGGCATCAGCTGTCCTTGTGTACAGCCATATTCTGCTTTCAACAAATTCTTATGCTGGAGGGCGGATCTTTGTGGAGCCCAGATCCAAAATCCTGGAGACTTTGCGTGGAAAGGTTTCGGTCCCAAAAGAGGGACCCGAAGCTGCCACAGTGGCCTTGGTGGTGATGTCCCCATGAGCCAGATGGAGCTGGGAGGAAGCTCTGATTTCCCTGAGGTGTTTCTATCCTACACGGATCTGCATTTTTAATCAGTCGGCCGTGGGATCTCTTTTCCCGTGGCAGCCGGACCAAATCCCACATGCATTTTCCCTGTAGAAATAATAATGCCTTTTTAGCCATCTGAAATCATTTCCCCATTCACACAAGAGCTCTCAAGTTGTCCGGGGGAAAGGGAAAGCATGGAAAAATAAGCCAAAAAAGGCTCTTTATTTTCGAGTGTGTCATTTGGGATGAGGGGGGCCAAACACTCCGCTCTCGTCGCTTTAATTTGAACTGCTTGACTCGGGGTTATTTTGGAAGGCGCGTGAAGTGGAGGAGGTTCAAGTTCAGTCACAAGGTGGGAAAACATATTTTGGGCCCTGTGCGAGGAGATTGAGTTTTCTTTTGTGTGGGGGTGAGGGAAGCGTTTATCCAGCTCACATCCTCCATGGAAAAAAGAAAAGACGGAGAGAGACATGAAGACCAGAGAAGACAAACAGGGATGTGCTCCTGGTAATGGCACAGGGAGGGAGCAGGGCTGGGGAATCTGCCTGTGGACTCTTGCAAACTCCGTTTCCCTCCTGGAGGTGCCTACAAGGGCAGAGTTAGCAATATATTGTTAATAATAAATAACAGTAGGGCGGTAAAATGTTTGCTTAAATATCCTGTGTCGTTCGGTGCATCTCCCTGCGCCGCACGAGGGAAAATTGTGAGCACGTGCGAGGAGTGTAAACATGAGACTGGGAGAGAGATAAGATGGAGATCAGGAGCTTCATCTTTTTCCTCTTTTTGTATTTTTTTTTAAATTTTTTCCTGGCTTATATATTATAATTAAATAATTCCCAGGTGCTCTTTAGGGCTAGCTGGCCATTTCTGCGCGCGGAATGGATCAGGGACTGGTGAAAAAGTGGAAGGAAAGGTCTCGTGATGTTCCTGTCATCCCAAATCTGCCGGCGAGGGGGGAGAGCGCGGGGCTATCGCCGGGCGAGCGGCAAATAGAGCTGTTAGTGCCATCAGATAGCTGCCGGCCATCGATAGCGCCGTATCAATGGGATAAAGATAAACGCGAAGATAAGAGAGCCGGGTTTGCCTTGAAATCCACTTGCGGTTACCAAAAGGCTTTGTCTCCGCGTTGATTTCTTCATCCCGCTCCCGCGGTAAATGCCAAGGCTTGAAATCTTATTTATGGTGACGCTAATGAAAAAATGTCCAACAGAGCCAGGGCTTCACCCAAAGGATATGAAGATCTTCTGTGCTGTCTTAATTAAGTGAGGTAACGGGGAGACTTCTGAAGCCGCCCGGCAGTGCTGGAATGGCTAATTCTTTCCAGCGTTGCATTAAAAATTAGGAACATTTAATAAGCGGGGTTAGGTGCCCCCTGAGTTACGGTTTCAGCAAGATGCAGTTAAGCCCAGCCTTTTTGCCTGGTTTTTGAAAGTCTGACTCATCTTTCCCAGCACTTCTCTGGCAGCTGTGAGGGCATGAAACTTTTTTAGATCGCGGATAAGATTCATGTCGTAATCACATGATCCGGGGAGCTGGCGCTTTAAGGGAAAGAGTGCTAAAAATAACCAGAATTGGTGACAAGATAGTAGCAATTTTGGCTTTTTCTACCGTGAAGGGCTGGTTGCCAGCTCTAGGGAAAGGAGTCAAGGGCTTCATTCTGCAGTGGGGCTCTGAAATGTCATTGCTCCCGTGATAATGTGGGGTAATAAAAAAACAGAAAGGAAAGAGGGAGAGAAGAAAAGGTGGAATGGAAGGGAGAGCAAGCAATGGGGAGATTTGGAAGGGGTAAATATTGCGAGATAAATAAGAGCAGGGAGGGAAGCAGGGCACGGCTTGGACTGGTGCTGCATGGGCTCGGATGGGCTTGGAGGAAGACAAAAGGAGCGAGACAGAGCGAGAAGCACAATGACTTTAATTTGTAGGCAGAGACTGTTAAGAGAGGAAAAAAAAAAAGGTGATTTGAGTTCTTTTATTCATTACTAACCATAAAAGGCCCAGACTGTGTTGCCAGTGGCTTTAAAATCCAGGATCCTATTAAACCTTCCTTGATAGTAACTCAGCACTTGGAAACGGAGTTAAAGAAGGAGCAGACGTGAGGGAGGAGGGGTGGGGGAGCTGGCTGGATCCAGGGGAGACTTAGGGCGAAGGTCTCACCTTTTTCCTGGCAGTGTTTTTTGGGATCAAATGCCCTGTTTGCTTGGAGAACGGGACGGGCAGCATCCCGATGCCCCTTGCAAAGGGGTGGCCCCGGCTGCTGCTCCCTAGGAAAGGGCGCTGCTCCCCATTCCCAGGTATTAAATCAGGCTTTATGCTGCTGCTCACAAACCAGCTGCAGCTCCGGGGAGGCTGCACGGAATGCCAGATGAGATGGGAGAGATCAGCAGATAAATGCGATGGATAAAGCCAGCAGCAAAAGGTTCTTTGGATTATGTCCCTGTATGATAAATAACAGCGTGTGGCTGTCTGGTTGGAGTTTGTCACCGGGGTGAGGTGAGGCTGGGCCGGATCAGGATGGTGCCGAGGCGGGACTGGGAATGTACTGGGAGAAATGGTGAATTCCCCCTCCTCACCCCCAGCATCACCAGCGGTCCCTGCACACCCCAGGGACTGCCCTTCCCTGTTTTCCACCCCGCTGCCAACCTGCAGAGCCGGCGCCCAGCTCAGGGGAGAGCTGTAATTAAAAGAGCTGTTCCCCGAGACCCAACGACTTATTGATTTTGTGTGTGTGCGGGGAGCGCTCGCTCCTCTCTCCTCGGGGAAATAGCAGAAACCATTCATTTCTGCGGCAGCCTCGGCGCTGACATGCGGGTCTGTGCCACACCACGTCCCCAGCTCCCCGTGACACGTGTGCAGTGGTGCAGCCAGGCAAGGAAATCGCTCCCACGGGACGTGCTCGAGGGGATCTCAACTCCTCGAGGATTTTCCTTCCCTGCTAGAGTTCTGGTGGCGGTTGGAATGCAGAGATGCTGTATTTCACCTTGCTCCACACCTTGTGGTGCTGCTGGGGATCTCCAGGCAGCGAGCAACAGGTCTGGGGAGCCTCTGATAGAGATGTCACTTGGCTGGGAAGGAGGGAGAGGGAAACGGCTGAGCATCCCTTCTCTGAGCCAGCACGGAGCACCCGGAGAGGCACGGGGAGCCGCTGCTCCGGTTCGTGAAGTGGGTAATCAGCCCTTTTTATGAAGTCTGACTCCAGCCTCTTAGAATTTCACCCCGTGTTCTTCCTGTTGCGGAATAGAATTGACTGATAAAGGTCTTATCTGGTCACTGTGCTTGAGGGAGCCGGTGCAGCCGGGGGAGCGTGGCTGTGACCGGAGCCTGGCTGGGAACACGGCGTGCAGAGCAGGGTGACAGTCACCGAGTGACAACCAACAGCGAGGGGTGACAACCACGCTGGAGCAGCCAAGAGGGATGGTGCAAGGAAATGGGGTTTGGCGTGAATCCCTTCCCATGTGGAATTTGGGAAATGCCTCCTGCAGAGCTACCTCTGCCTTTCCCAGAGGGGCGCGGTGTGTTTGCAGACGGTTTCTTTGTTTGCTTCATAAGAAAAGTGACAAATTGCAAAATTAACCAGAAGTACAGGCTTCTGTCATCGCTTTCCCTTCCTAATGGAAATCCAGAGGATCCTGCGTAGTAACTAATCAGTCAAGCGGAGGAGTAAGATGGTTAATGCAGGAAAAATACTCCTCTCGGTGCCTTGTCTGGGAGAGACTCGACAGCTTCATGCTCAGCTATCAATCTGAGCAGTGGAAGGAGACACTGGCAGCTCTGCGTGTCTGTGCTCAGGAGAACATCAGGGTGGGCGGATTTGGGCATTTGAATACCTGAAATAAACCCTGAAACAGAATAAAGGGATCCTCGGCACCTTTCCCCTCCTCAGAATTATAAGAAGAACCAGAAAAAAAATCCTCCAGTCTGCGAGGTCTCCCCCTAAATCAGGCATTTCTGCAGGGGCTGAGAGGAGAGGCAGGAATCTCATTAGCCACCCTTTGGAAGCTTAATTCCAGGCGAGCCTTCCAAAGCTCCATCGCCGCTCGGATTGGAAGTGCTGGAGAGCTCCAACAGCAGCTCTCCGTGTCCAGACCAGCCTCAGAGAATGTCTTTAAGTATTATTTGAGGATTTGGCCGGCTGGAACTGGGCGAGCTACAAAATCCAGATATTGTTGGACTTGGCAAGAGCGTCCTGCCCCTTGCAGGGGGCGAGGCTTTGCCCTTTGCTAAAGCCTGAGCAAACTTCCATCAGGAATTACACGGAGTCCTCTGTGTTTCAGCAGCCTGGGGTGGCTTCCCCCGTGTTTGCCCTGCTCAGCTCCTGGAATTCTGCAGAGCCTCCATTTTCCTAGAAAGCTTTACGCCCATCTGCTCTGCCGAGTTCAGTAATGGAGTTAAGACCCCCCTGCTTCCCGAGGCAGGGTGAGGAGATTATCCCTCTAATATAATTCAAGGAAACCCCTCGGCTCCCAGCTGGCTCAGGCAGTTGCTGGGTGATAGAATTCACTCCAGAAACCAAAAAACCTGCTCCGTGTGGCTCCAGATGGAGCGCCTGCAGTTGGAGGTGACTCTGGAACAGGGGTTTAAACAGCTCCACCGAAGTTTTTCTCGTTTTCTCTCCATTTTGAGGCTGAATGAGCTTGTTCAGTGAGGGCACTGGTGTTTTGTGGAGAGATTTAGGGAGGTAAAGTGTCTTTTTCCAGTTTGTGGAGTTGATCTTCCAGCTGGATCAATGTGTAGGGGCTCTGTGCCTCTCTTGGGCCTAAACCTCTGCTTTTCAATCACCTGTCACATGGGTTTAGCCATTGTGGGAATGGGATTTGGGGAAAACTCCAGGTATTGGGTGTTGAGAAGCAGCAGGGAGTGATTCCCAGCGTCCCCTTTCCGAAGGGTGTCCTGCAGCCCCCAGCAGCGCTGGCTGAAACCTTCCCGTCCTGCGTTTCCCAGAGAAAACATTCCACGAGGAATTCTGCTGTGTAAAAAACCACCTTCCTAACAACAAAACCAAAAAAGAAATACAAACCCATAGAGACAAAAGAAAAAGATATTGATTTTTAGTTTGGATCCTTCCAGAGGAGTCTGTGCAATCATCGGTCCCTGTCTGTCTGCCTTACCCATTCCTACCCCTCCGTAGTTTCTGAGCCCTTTGGCCAATTCCTGGCCAATTTCTACCCAATTTGACAGAAGGAAAGAGGTCTCAGAGATATTAAATTTCTATAAATTTCATTAAAAGAGGTGGCTGGGTAAAAGAGCCCAGCTATTACAGCAGCCCCATGAGACTGGGGCTCCAGCATATGCAGGGCCTTTGTTAGACAGCAGACAGTGGCTGAGGAGAAAGACTTTTCCATGTGAGCAATTTCAGGGAGGAAAAAAACCATCTCTGACCAGCCCTTGCACCTCCAGAGCCGCCGGGAACGTGGCTGGAGAGCCCTTGAAGGCCGTGTTACATTTGTTCCGCCGCCTGTGGATGGTTGTTCATTCAGAAATGAACTTGTAAGTCCCTGAAATAGGTCACGAGCGGGGTGCAGGGAGCGCTCCGGCCTCGTTCGGGCGTCTCCGCACCGGAATAAATCCCAGCCGTGGAGATCTGGCTGATTTCTTCCCCCACCCCAGCGCTCTCTGTGGTTTTTTTCGTGGCTGAAAATGCTGAGCTCCAAATTGGGAATTGGTTCCGAGCAGAGCCCCGCGCGCCCGGCGGGGAGAGGATGCGGAGGGGTGGAAGGAGGCGGCCGGGAAGGCCGACGGAAAGCTGGGTGTTATTAAGATTTTTAAGATATACAGTTTTGATAAAAGCTTGCAAGTAGCAAATTTGCTATCAAGCCTAATGTAGCATGGCAGATTTTGTCTGAGCTAGCAAAGGATCACATTTGCAGCTCCTCTGAGGCGGGGAAGTGGGCTCAATAGGCTATTTTCCACATCCATGCTCTGTTCCTAAAAAAAAAAAAAAATAGGGAGGGGGAAGAGGGGAGATGGAAAGGAAAATAAAGACAGTTTCTCCTTTTTCACTTTCCCCTGATTTTGCATGTGTTTGCCCTGAATGTTAATTGCCAATAACCTGCGCGCTCGACGCCGGCTTTGCCGTGGGATTTGTGTTTTGCTGGGTGTGCAAAGTTGCCTAGGAACACTTCCAGAAGGGTTGCAGGATTTTGGCAAGTCTGGCATGTTACCGATCTGTTGGCATTTCCGTTTTGACCCCTATTTCGTGGAATTAATGCCTCCCTGCATCTCCCTGCACCGCGCTGACGCTGTGAGGCTGCCGAAGGGATGGGGGAAGGCGGAGACAGCATAAAATATCCATCAGAAGTTGGGTTGTTGGATAGTTGATATTAATCAGCACCTGGTTTCTGCTCTCTGAGCTCGGGTTTTATTCAAAAATCAGAGTTTTGGGAGAAAAATGGTTCATTCAGCTGTCCCACCATCACCCAGAGGGGAACCTGAGGCAGAGGGAGACTATTTACAAGGACCTGGAGGGACAGGACAACAAGGAATGGCTTCAAACTGACAGAGAAGAGGGTTAGAGAAGATATTAGAAACAAAATCTTCCCTGTGAGGGTGAGAGGCCCTGGCACAGGGTGCCCAGTGCAGCTGTGGCTGCCCCTGGATCCCTGGCAGTGCCCAAGCCCAGGCTGGACAGGGCTGAGTGTGTGACCCAGCCGGGGATGGGATTCCTCACTCACCTCCTCAGCGCAATAAAACAGCTATTTCGATGTGGCCTGGAGGAGACTGGATGTTTTCCTGTGCTCGTATACTCACATTTTTCTCATGCATGAAGCAACTCTTCTTGTTTTAAGAGACTGTGGCGCGTTTTCCTGCTCAGAGGACCATGGGGAGATGGCTTATTTTTTTATGGGATCAGGCATGTGTTTTGCTAATGCCCTCCGCGCTGTGCCACTGGTTTTATTTGCATCATTTACTGTCATTCTGTGGCTTAGTGACCCAATGTGCTTCTGCCCCGGCTCCCAGCACCAATCCTGAGTATCCTGCAAAGCTCTGGCCACATCCCTGGGTCTTGAATTATCCTTTCACCCTTCCTTCCCCCGTTTCTCCGTGGCATTTGGTGCCTCGTGCAGTTTATTAATGCTCCTTTGTCACTGCCTGCCTGATGGGTTTTCTTTCTGCCTCCCTGCCGCATCCCTAATCTTCCAGTCTTCATTTAAGGAGGGGAGGGGGGAATCAAAACCCTGCTGCTTCTGCTAAATCAAGTGGTGTTTGTGTTGGGAGATGAGGGAGTGTGATGCCATCAAACTCAGTTATTCCCGAGCTCCGCCAGGATTGCAGCCCGGCTGCTTGCAAATCACCTTACGCAGAGCCCGGCAGCTCCTGGCTTGGCAGAGCATTTCCCGTGGCTGTGCCCTGTCCTGACAGGAGGGAAGCTGCTTGTTCCCCCTGTATTTTAGGGAAAATATGAGATTTGTGTTTTTAAGGGAGAGGATGAGGCGCTGGGTGCTGCCCCTCATCCCGTGTCCTCCCCGGCAGCAGAGCCGAGCCGGGGTGACGTCCCCCAGGGCTTCCCTGGGTTCAGCCAGCAGCTCCTGTAAATGTACAGGACCATTTAGGCTTTTAAGACATCTGAGGTCACTTTTCATCGCAGGCTGGGCCGCTGCACAGTTTTACAGGGTCATAAAAGCCCTGACAGGAGTCATAAAAGCCTCCAATTGCACTGCACAAACCCGCGGAGTATATTTTAAGGGCCCCTGAGTTTTCATTTTGCTGCTTTTATGGGAACTCATAAAAGCCTCGATGAGCACAAGCCCTGATTGGCTCCTCAGCACGGAGGTAGTTAAAATTACAGCCGACGACAAATTGTTCCAGTCTAAATAAATCAGGTTTGCACGGAATGCGGGAGAGGAGCCCCGCTCCCCTTCCTGCGGGCACGGACACGCGTGTGCTCATGGGGTGCTGGCCGTGTGGGCGCCGCCCCGGTGACCTCTGTGCTCTGCTGTCCCCAGGGACACATCCTGGCTGTCCTGTTTGAGGACATCATGTGTCCTGCTGAGCCCTGTGCTGCTCTGGCCTCCCTGGGCTCGCAGTTGTGCTGCATCACTCACCTGCATTTCACACACGGTCCCTACTCCCACCAAACGTTGTCGTAACCCTCCTGGCTCCCTTCCACCCAAACTATCCCATCATTCTGTGCCAATTCCTGTCCCACACTGAGCCCTGGTGACACTTCAGGGCTGTCCCCGCTTTTTGTGCACAAACAGATGTCACCAGGCAGGGCCAGCCCCCCGTGCACGGCAGTGACTGTGAGCGGAGGGGTTTGGCAGCGTTTTTGGGCTGCATTGTGTTTCTAGCGAGCAATGTCAGTTTGTCAGGAGGGAAATATTTCACCGAAATAGCTTTGTGGTGGTGTTTATTTTTAACATTACCTAGCGAGGCTGAAATAAATAAGGGTGGTTGAAATTCAAATGTGATGTTTGGAAACGACAGAATCACCTCTGGGCGTGGTGAGAGCTGAAAATGGGAATGCCTGGGATGAGTTCTCTCCTTTCCCGGGGCAGGGGAGTGTTCCTTGGCTCTGGCAGTGACACCTGGGCAGCGGTGATGATGGCGAGAGGGATGTGGTGAAGGTCAGGGAGGAAGGAGGCAAACGGGTGCTGTGGAGTGGTTGCAGCAGCAAGTGGAGTATCTGGGTTGATGATGGAAATTTCCTTGGCTGTTGTCCTGCCCTCTGCACCGAGCTGGGTATCAAAATCAGCCAAAATGATTTGTGCCCTGGTGCTGGTCAGTGATGAGTTCACTGCTGGCACAGGGAAACGTTTGAGCTGAGAACTGGGGGAAGAGTTTGGGCTCAGAGTGGGGGGTTTGTGTTCAGGCTGCTGGGGCTGGCTGGGAATTCGCCGGTGGGTGGGGTCTGGCTCTGTCCCTGCTGATGGGGCGCTGGGCTCGTGGGTGCTCCGGTGGCTTTGCCCAAAGGTCACAGCAGCAGCGGGGACAGGAGCTGTCCTTGTGCCCATTCCCGGCTGGGAACAGAGCTGCCGGGGGGAAAACAGCATGGTTGGATTTGCAGAGGGTCTCCAGCAGCCTCGGAGGTGATTTGAGCACAAGTTTTGGTGGTTGGGTGTACCCTGTGCTGCTCTCCCTGCCTCTCATTCCCATGGGTTTCTCCACTGGGATATTTCCACCCTTCCCCTGAGCCAAAGGGAGGAAATCTTCCTCTCAGTGCCTCCTGCATTGCTATGACCTCCTCTTTTCCCTGGCTCGTGCCCAGGGCACTGCGAGGCCTTTGCTCAGAGTGACCCGTGGGAGCTGGACTGGCTCCCAGGGCTCAGACTGGCCAAGCCAAGCCCAAGGGACTGGGCTCAGACTGACCAAGCCGAGCCCAAGGGACTGAGCTCGGACTGGCCAAGCCGAGCCCAAGAGACCAAGCCCCAACTGGCCAAGCCAAGCCCAAGGGACCGAGCTCAGACTGGCCAAGCCAAGCCCAGGGGACCAGGCTCGGACTGGCCAAGCCAAGCCCAAGGGACCGAGCTCAGACTGGCCAAACCAAGCCCAAGGGACCAGGCTCAGACTGGCCAAGCGGAGCCCAAGAGACCAGGCTCAGCTCCCAGGGTCCCTCGGAAAGGGACCGGCCACGTCTCAGCTGTGTGACCTTCCAGCCTGGAATGTGCTTGTCACAGCTTGGGAAAGAAAGGAAGCGATCAGAAAGGTTCTCTTCGCTCTGTGAAGATAAATGTGTCTTATTTCTGTCTTGCTGTAGCTTTATATAGTAATTATATCAACTACAGCTGATCAAAGCATTTGTTAAAGAGAAAACTATCTCTCCTTTGCTTTTGTTACTGTTTGCAGCCAATTTGACAGGCTTTATATCTCTGACTACATTTTCTCTTATTTTCCACGCTTGATTTCTCTTTTTCTCTTCCTTCCCCCTTGTTGGCACCTGGCACATAGATGTATCTCCCTCCCCTCCTCCCCTTCCCCTTCCCCCTCTCTCCATCTGGCTTAATAAAAATGTTTTTTAAGCCATCCCAGGGACTCTGGAGCAAACAGCAGCAGCCGTGTGAGTGCTCAATCTACCTGAGCCTCGTGTTCTGGCAGAGGCGGGAGCGGGGTGGATCGGCCAGGCAGGAGAGCGCCCGGAGCAGCTCCCCTCGCTCCTCACCTCTCCTGCTTTTCTATTTTCCGCTGTTATTGTTTCTTCAGGTGTTTGTGAGGGTTTAACCTCTCATCTCGGAGTTTTTCATGAGACTGGCACGAATGGGCTGACCTTTTGTCCGAGCCATATCCACAAATCCCAGAAAGCGCATCCTTGCCGCTGCTTTAATATTATTTTTTATTTTTTTTTTCCGGATTCCTTCTTTTCCTGTTGACTTTCCATCGTTCTTTAATCTCATTTAAAACCTCTCTCTCCCCTCCAGTGTCTGTACTCCTTTCTCTCTCTCTCTGTTATTGGCTTTATGGCCAAACGCTTTAATTTATTTGCCATACAATATCTCTTTACCACCGTTCTGGGGATACAAATTGTTTGGAAGACGTTACAATAATATTTAGGCTTGGCACATCTGTTTGTCAGTGCGCAGCTCTTCCAGCTCAGCCTCTCAGGGACGGGCAGGAGGAGGGTATTTTCCTCTGCTTGAGTATCTGGGGAGTTTAGCTGTAATTACCTGGGCTAAACCTTAGCTGGGACTGGGGTTCCTAAGGCAAAATGTCCTGGGAAGCCGCTCCTTTCCCAAGATTAGCGCTGTGGTATCAAAATCAGCCAAAATGATTTGTGCCCTGGTGCTGGTCAGTGCTGAGTTCACTGCTGGCACAGGGAAAGGCTTGAGCTGAGAACTGGGGGAAGAGTTTGGGTCCAAACAGGGCTCAGAGTGGGGGGTTTGGGTTCAGGCTNAGGGCTCAGAGTGGGGGGTTTGGGTTCAGGCTGCTGGGGCTGGCTGGGAATTCGCCGGTGGGTGGGGTCTGGCTCTGTCCCTGCTGATGGGGCGCTGGGCTCGTGGGTGCTCGGGTGGCTTTGCCCAAAGGTCACAGCAGCAGCGGGGACAGGAGCTGTCCTTGTGCCCATTCCCGGCTGGGAACAGAGCTGCAGGGGGGCGAATGGTATGGTTGGATTTGCAGAGGGTGCCCAGCAGCCTTGGAGGTGATTTATTCCTGCTGAT
>VYZT01009397.1:0-13333 GCA_013400735.1 Pomatostomus ruficeps | reverse complement strand
GATAAGGATAAGGATAAGGATAAAGCCAACCCCTCAGGTTAGTAAACCAGGGACCTGAAGAGGAGGATGTGAGACATTTATTTTTTCATTCTCTTTAAAAAAAAAATTTATAGAAAGACTACCTGATTTTCAGGAGTATTTACATAGATTAGGATATACTTGCTAATTCTGTTATACTAGTTGGCAACACCCTTTAAATGTCAAAGAAGATCCAAATTATGTTCTTTAAAGTTGGGACTTGTTGGCAAGTGTTCTTGTGTGAAAGATAATTTCCCAGTAGGAAACCTCCAGAGTAGTCACTGATTTGGGGAAGAGAATGCAGGAGGAGACTTTCTAAACACAAGTAGGAGACTTTCTCAACACAGTTACTCAATTGAGGTTTTTTGTTTTTTTTTTTAATCTACAAGTGGGACATGTATACATATGCAAAAGTTACACTATTACTCCATATGAAAACACTCTGAACTCTGAACTAGAGTTTTGGGGTTTTTTTTCCCTCGGAGACTCTTATTACCTTGATAGCAAAGGAGATTTCTTTCTGCCGATATGTAAAGTTGCAAATGCTGTAAGAAGTCCTGGTACATATTTTTAAGCATCATGCACAATTACAGGTGCCTATCACTACAGTGGAAATCAATACACTTTTATGTGCTTGTCAGCAAGGAATTAATGGTAATTACCAATAAGCAGTGTCAGTAACATCTGAGTACAGCTGGGGCAGGTCATACTCTAAATTCAGAAAACATCAAATACCTATAACTGTTACTTCTGCGAAGAAATAGACTTTTAAGATCCTGTCATAAATAATACAGATTTTAGTCGGAATTGCATTCCATGAATAGGATTTTTGTTCTGCAGTTCTCAAAATTCAATTACTGTTCCTGGCAAACACCTGGATTTCTGCATTATTTTTGCTGTTTCCTCTCTGGAGTAGAAGATGTATTCACACATATTTCACCTGGATTTTGGAACTGTGTCAAAGACATATGCAGATTTATTATGACTGATGCACTCACATACATGCCTAGAATTAAAACCTTCAGTGACTTTGGCTTAACTGCATAAACTGTCAGGTTGTTTCTCTAGATACTTAAAAATAATCTCATGTGAAAAGGTGTGAGTAGGGATAAAACTGCTTGCACAGTATGAAAATCTTTGAAATCTCTAACTTGGCTGTCAGAAAGACTCTACTGATTGATAACATTTTTACCATACTTCATGTATTTGCAGGGCTGACTGGAGGACCCCTCTCTTGAGGCCAAACTAATGAGCAAAGCTCAGAGCACACAGTAGATGGAAGGAAATATGCCTCAGAGGTAGAGTCAATAAAAGAAAAGCCAAAGTTTTTAAGGTCTGGTCACACATATCATCCCTAGGGGGGAAAAAATTCATATGTAGCTTTGGTAGTTATTTTATTTTACAAAAGCAATACCATTCCTGTATGTGCAAAGTTGACTTTGCAAGAGCAAATTGGGTTATGTTGACTGTGCTTATTAAGCTAAATTTAGATAATCTAAATCCATATATAAATAATGAAATAGGGCTGTAAGGTACAGGTATAAAAGTAAATAACCTCTGGTAAATGTTTAAAAGGTCAGCTGTACAAGTACATTGAGATTGATACTACATCATCTGCTTTTTAGAGAGCCTGATCACCCAATGCCCACTATAATTGTAGCTGGAGCTCCTCAAAGCTGCAAGAATGCTGATCACTGCAAGGTGGTTGGGTTTGTTGGTTTTGTTCCTCCTGGCTTTTCAAGGACAGCAAATAAGAAGGGAACCCAGACGAAATTATGAAGCAAAGAGGGGAAAAAAGTTATCTAGTAAGGGGCCCAGCAACTGTCCAGTACATTAAATGTCTTCAGATAATGAAGTAATGTCTGATTTACAAAAATTTAAAACCTTCTCTAAAATAACAGATTTTATTTGTTTTCCAGTGCCTTAAAGTCCTGCTAATAGTCATCAGCATACTACAAACTGTTCAATCCATTTAATGTCATCTTTGACAGCTTTTTAGATTTTATGAACATTCCAACATGACAAATTAAAGAGATGGATTATACATTTTTAATCCAGGCATTAGGAACACACAGCCACAACTATCTTCCTTTTTTGCTATCAGAGTGATGAAGTTATCTCACTTGATACAGCCAAGATAAGAAAGGGGTGTCCCCTTAGAACTGCTTTTAGTTGTAAAGAGATAGTGCACTTCAGTTGTGTTTAAGTAGTACATGATTAAGTGTTTAATAGTTTGCTTTGAATAAATAGTTTAAAATACGTTGAAACAGTGATGATGTTAAGTTGAAAATACAGCAATTCAGATTTAAAATGAAACGGAATTAGAAACAAAAAGGGATTGAACTCAGAATTTTAAGATTATGTGTATTACATGATAATTTCCATGTTCTGTTTCTATATTTTAGAATCTCCTCTTTGTATTTTAAGAAGTTTTTGTATTTTCCTTGTGATGTTGCTGAAACATTATACAAGTAATTCAGAACTAGTCTATTGCGATAGAGTTACTTAGTTCCTACAGAACTGCTAAGCATATTCATAGGTGAGATGGCACTTTAAGAAATTCTTATGATTTCCAAATTAGAAGTTTATATTTCACAAAAAAAAAAAAAAGTTCAAGATACAATATGCAACACTAGACTGAACAAAAGTTCCTTAAAACCCTATGACATTCATGACCATATCATCAATGTTTTGCAGTAAATGGGTCTATTGTGGGTGTGTACACTCCTCAAAATGCTACTTAATGTACTACATTTTTAAAGACTGGAAATAAAGACATGCACTGGAAACTGTTAGCAGCAGAGTTAGAAAAATGCATGTCCCTTGCAAGCTGTGCTTTTCCACATCTCTGTGTACTTACCCCTAAATTGCTTTCAGGAATCCGTGCAGCTCTGCTTACCCAAGGTAAAGCCTGAGTGAGTCCTGACAATGCCAGGGCAATTAAGCTGACCACCATAAATCTGCAAGCGTTCACAAGCACGTTCTCAGTTTCATGGGCAGAGTGCAGAGTGGCTTTTCTATTTCTCACTAATTGTGGCATTTCTATGTAATAAAACCAGCAAAACCGATCTTGTCAATTGGATTTTAGCTTCATGTCATTCACTGGAAGGCAGACAAGAATTTGAATGCAGCTGAGGCTTTCAACAAGCCGGATAGCTTGGCAATTGTCACTGTTTTCCTGGAGGCTGGTTACTGACATACTGAAAACATATATCTTTCTCTTCCCTTTCCTTATCAAAGCTGCAGTGATGAGGACTAGAATAAATACACCTTTGTGTTAAGCAGGTGGAGATGATTGCCTCTTATCCTGATACAGCAAATATTTCCACCTTTGTCCATGCTTCCAGATGGATGTTCTACCCTAATGCCCATTTAAACCACAGACCCTTCAAGAAGAGCTGTTTCAAAACATCGGTGCTAATGACCTTGTGTTGTTTCATTCACTTTCGTAACAGGCAATGTTCACACCTTTTGTGTTTGTTTTTCAGTTAATTTACAACAATGTGGACTTTCTCAGACAGACTACTTGAGTCATGTGGGCACTTCTGTCTTATCAATCAGAAAAGAAAATTCTAGATCAGAACTCCAAGAAATCTTGACTCCATGCATGACAGACTTTCAAAACCAACTGGGACAGGAAAAAGAATTCCGTATTATTACAGAACTTTTATATTAAGGAATCATTGTAACACAGTATTACACATTATTTTATACTCCTAAAATATAATTACTCATAGTTCACATTGAAAAAAAGATACCAGCAAAATGTTTCCAAAGGAAATTTCAAGGATAAGCACGTGTGATCAATGCAATCATATACTTCTGAACACAGATTATTTTTGTACCACTGCTTGTATTACTCTGCAAAGCAGAAAGAAAAATTCCTGTTATTTTCTCCAAAGTTCCAAATTTTGTTTTGTTCATATGGGTTTGCAAAGTTCAGATAATCAATACTTATAAAGCATATTCTTATTCTTTATTCTGTAAGAATAAAGCTACCATTACATATTTAGAATTTTAAAGTATGTTTTTATTTACAGGTTGGCTTATGCAATGAAAACCTCAATGGTATCTTGACAGTCTTGAATTCAGTAAAGACTAGGGTAAACATAATCACAGCCTGATCATAATATATAGAGAGTAGTTAAATTAAAATCTATGCCGTCTCTCATCTGCCTTTTTGAAGACTTCAAAGTAATGGAGGAGTTCATCTGAATGAGGCTGTTGAGATTTGAGAGCTGAAAGTATGATCCTGGGCAGGAGTTTATGGGATCTCATAAGAAGTTTTGAATTGTTCAGGCTCTATCCTGTAGATGGATATGGGCTTTCTGTGTAGAAGTAAGAGATGACCGTTACTGGTTCCTACCTAATCCTGTGCTTCCATCTGTCTGTCTATTTAAAATTAACCCTGGTGCTCATCACCAGCACAGCCTCACAATAACCATACTGAGATTTCACTCAGTCAAAGGAAGGGGAAAACGGAGAAATAACACCGGAAATGCACTTTTCTTATGTTCTCTTGTGAAGCAGTGGCTACTCACACTAAGTCCCTCATAAAGGCATATGATTACCAGAGACAGAATCTGAAATAAAACAATATTGTAATGGTGCTACATTATCAGTGTTTAAAAACAAGGAATTGTGTGGTGGCTGCTCTTTTATTTCACCTGCACATCTAATAAATAACTATTTGGCATATGTCCATGGAAAAATAAAGGACCTTGGTCTGGCTGTACATTAAAGTCACACACCTTCAGCACCAATTTCACTATTTCTCAAGCACAGCAATTCTCAGCTTTACAAATGGGTCCAGCCAGGACAACTGAATTACTTAATGGCCAGCAGTGGCAAAGGTCTGAAGAAGATAAAGTCAGACTCCACAAGGAACAACATAAAGCATTAGAGCAGAAATTAAGTTTCCAGTTGACCCCATTATGTAACTTAAATGGTTTTTGACTGAAATGATATACCTGCCTTAAATTATGTCAGCAAACATTATTTGTTAAGGTTTGCAGCACATGTTGCTACAGATAGAGCTGCTTCTTTTACATTTGCATGCCTCTGACCATACAGCACTGCTGTAAACATTTACAGGTCTTCAGGCTTCCACTATGGAATACAGAGAAATTTCAAATTCCTGTTCCAAACATACTCAAAAGCTGAATTGTTTTAAATACAAAATACCACCTCTCCTGCAATAAGCTTCATTCAGTGGCACATACTCCTAGGACCACCTTTTCAGCTAACCAATGTGTGTATCCAGCAACAGTCACCAAGGCCTGTGGAATGAATGAAATGATGTTATACCTGGTTGGCTTGTGTGGTATTGCTGCCTTCTGCCATTAGCCTGTTAAGCATGATGACAGAAGTTAATACTCTAGCTTAATTCAATGTAATGCATCTGTAAGAAACACAACGAAATCATACCAAGACCTGTCTTTATTGCATTCCAAAACAGGCACTACATTTATGGATAATTTTTCACATGAAACAAGTTTTGAGATATGAGAAGCTATCTACAACTGGGAAAAAAAAAAAAAAAAAAGGAGAGGTCATTTAGTCTTATTCTCCTGGCTTGGAATTAAAGGAAAAAATTGTTAATTGAAAGTGCAGAAGAGAGAGCACAAACTGGAGATAAGCACATGGCAGCTAAAATGTAGTACTTCTGCTTAGTCTTAGACCTTCACCTTGATGAAGGAAAATTTCCCTTTTGTCAAAAGTGTATTTTCCCAATAATATCAATCTCTGATGCAGAATCATGAACAGAATGGGAGCTCATCCATGAGCACAAGAATGAGGAACTCAGTATTCATAAGCATTCTCCACTTCTGTGCTAATTAAAAGGCAGATGAATAACATTCAGTCAGATATTCCTGCAATTCTCATCCTATTACCTTATTAAGCAGAGCTAGTAAAATGCCTCTTTCTGTTCATAAGAATACAAAAACAATTGTGAGGAGGCCAATAATTCTCTCAGGTAATTGACATCTTCTTAATGAGCAATCCTGAAACCACAGTGCTTTTCTCTGCCTTAGTGCAGCAACAGTATCATCCCTTTAACTGCCATGAACAGAAGAATAATCATTTTCACTCCTCTCAATTCTTCAGAAAAATGCTCATGGTGCTTGTGGGAAAAGTGAGAACAGAGACACAGACACATCACTTGGCTGGTTTCTAAGGAATTACCTTCTTTGTGATGGCAAAAAAGAATTAAACTTTGCAAAGAGATCACAAGTGGAACACTATTGAGAAATGAGAACACATCTGTTAGGCAGAACAGCTTCCTATACAGAACTGTTTCATTCAGAATCCCTTTAAAAATCTCTCTAACTGGCTATGTCCTGTAATTGCTCAGATTTAGAGTGGGCCTGAGCTGCAGAGCTATGGATTCAATCAGTTGAAGACGTTTGCATATGTACACAAGGGTGACAGGAGTGGGCAGCTGCATCTACTGGTTTGTCTCAAGTTCATTTCCAACATAAAGACTTCACCCTTCTTCCTTTAGTGTAACTCCTTCAGAAATTAATTTTTAAAAGTTACAAATGAAAACATTAAGTAGGAAAAAATCAAATAGACCTGATTATGGCAACCAGGAAAAAGAATAAGTGATTCATAGTCTAGGAAATGGTAAGGAAATGGAAACGTCCTTAACTTGATCAAGGAAAGGTAAGCTCATTTCACAGAATGTCTAGACTTTGACTACCAGCGGGAGTTTTCTTATCTGTATAGCAAAGAAAGATAACAAAATTCAAACAGGATTGCATTTTAGGACATAAAGCTATCACTATATTGACATCTAATAGGACTTACTGGCAATATAAAAGAGGTGGAAAGGAAAATTACCTGGTGTAGTAATCTGAATGGGGAAAAGAAAAGGGAAAGGGAAAGAGAGAGGGAGAAAAAGGAAAGGAAGGGAAAGGAAAGGAAAGGAAAGGAAAGGAAAGGAAAGGAAAGGAAAGGAAAGGAAAGGAAAGGANGAAAAGAAAAGAAAAGAAAAGAAAAGAAAAGAAAAGAAAAGAAAAGAAAAGAAAAGAAAAGAAAAGAAAAGAAAAGAAAAGAAAAGAAAAGAAAAGAAAAGAAAAGAAAAGAAAAGAAAAGAAAAGAAAAGAAAAGAAAAGAAAAGAAAAGAAAAGAAAAGAAAAGAAAAGAAAAGAAAAGAAAAGAAAAGAAAAGAAAAGAAAAGAAAAGAAAAGAAAAGAAAAGAAAAGAAAAGAAAAGAAAAGAAAAGAAAAGAAAAGAAAAGAAAAGAAAAGAAAAGAAAAGAAAAGAAAAGAAAAGAAAAGAAAAGAAAAGAAAAGAAAAGAAAAAAGAAAAGAAAAGAAAAGAAAAGAAGAAAAAAGAAAAGAAAAGAAGAAAGAAAAGAAAAAGAAGAAAAGAGAAAAAACAACAAGAAAAAAAAAATCTGGAAAAATACCACCAGGATTCCCAGTATACTTTTGCCTATGTTGTGGTAAGGCATTCTAGCTTCCTTGAAGCACTTATTAAAGTTTTTCTGCATTAGCAGAGACCTCAAATAAAATGCATTTCTTTTCTGACTCTTTAAATCATTAAGTCTTTTGCAAAATTTTGAGGTAACCGAGAGATCACATTGTAAAAACTGCAGGCTGAAATGAGCACTTCCCTCACCACCAATCTATCACCACCTGATGTTCCCCTTTTAGATATCCATTATCTTCACTTCCCGTTTTATCTATGGGGAGTTACTGCTCACTTTTGACAATCTGTGAAATTGAGAAGCTGGAACATCTTAGAATCATGGAATCATAGAATCATAGAATGGGCTGGGTTGGAAGGGATCTTAAAGATCATCCACTTCCCATCCCCCTGCCATAGGCAGGGACACCTTCCACTAGACCAGGTTGCTTAGAGCCCCATCCATCCTGGCCTTGAACACTTCCAGGAATATCTGTTTTGTCCCTGATATTGACTGTATTAGGTGATGTGCAACTTCTGCTTAATTTTCTCATAAATATACCCATACACACACCAGGGTGGAAATCTAAAACTGAGCTGGGAAAAGCCCTGAACCAGACACAGTGGGGCAGGGGAGCAGCATGTTTCTGCCCAAACTGCCACACAGCCATGATGGCCCAGGCCTGGCCCACAGCGCCAAGTTCAGCTGCAGCTGAGCCTCCTGGGTTCACCCTGTGGGGCCCAGTGCTGCCTTTGTCAGCACCAGGTGAGACACTTTCCTAAGCACTGTTTTTGACCTTTTGGTCACAAAAGGGTCATCATCTCATCACAAAAAACCTGGTGGCGAAAGGGCGTGCTTTTCTGAGGCCACAGATTTAATGTGTGGTGATGATTTGGCCTGCTCTTATTGTCACTGGAGTCTTATGGAAACTGCTCGTTAACTGCAGCCGAACAGGATAAAGCAGTGAGTGGGACCAAGACTGGAAAAGTTGGGTCCGGCATGACTAAATCTAATGCAATTTAATCTCATGTGTATTTGGGACATTCAGTATCCAGAGCAATGCAAGAATGTGAATCACCAATGGTTGGACTTGATGGTCTTAGAGGACTTTTCCATCCCAAATGATTCTGTGATTCTAATATAAAAGGCCAAGACATGCCATGCCAATACTTTTAGAAATGGTACCTCAGAGCATACCCCCTCCTGCCCTGCTGTAAGCTTGATCCTACAGCTGGAGGGTGTTAACCAGGCGACTGCTGAGGCCTGGGGCAATCTGGTCATCTGGGCTGTCCCTTGAAACCAAACTGCTTCCTCATGATAAGGAGACACTAGCCCTTGGCACCCCAGCAACGTGACATCAGGAAATGTTTAGATTTACCCTTCAAAAATGTGTTAGGACAGATTTGGTGGCGCAAAAAGCTGTCAGCAACTGATGCAATAGAACCACCCCTGTCTTATCAGGAGGTTCCCCTTGAGGAAGAGCAAGGAGGGGGACATCCACAGCCCCTTCTGTGCAAGCGATTGGGCTTCTCCTCAGGAGAGGCCAGATCTGCACGTCCCCTCTGTCCCTCACCAAACTGTGTGCTCTTGCACTGAGCTGCACTATTGTGACGTGTAGTTTAAAATCCTCTCAAGACCCTTTATTCTCAATTATCTTAAAGGAATCATACAGTTTGTTCAGATTATTTCTGCAACATATTTTGGAGTTATGGTCCCATGGATCCATTGTGTCTTCTGTCAGTGAAAATGCATGTATATAACGGGAATGCCTGAAACGGCCACAGTCCAGCTATTCAGAGTATTTTTAGCCCTTGAACAAGTCCTGCAGGATTAACATTAAGGCAATATTTCCCATGGCTGTCCGCTAACAATCCTGCGTTTTGCGTTTTGTTTACATATCCCACAACAAAGTTTGATTGGGTCAAGAGAGAGAATGTCTCCAGGGAAAGCCTCTGGAGAGCTTTAGATAACTATTGCAAAGGAAAGCTCTGCCAAGATCTACAGAATTGTTTCCTATTTCACTCATTGTACCTTGCTTCGCCTCCTAGGTTCCCCTGGCATGAACGTTGCTGTCCTGTCTTGTGATCCTTTAGCTCTGCTTCCAAGCATTTGCTGTAGACATATTTCTTTCCTCAACTGACATTTTAACTCATTTGATAATATCTGATTGATGAGAGGGAGGTGGAGAACAGATATTTGGCTTAAGCAGTTGCAAGACCAGACACTTACGTACAGGAGATCAAGCTCTAGATCTACTTTTGAAATCTCACTTCTGTGATACTACAGCAAGTTGTGTCAGTTGGGAAAGGAACAGATAGAATTCAAATAAATTATTCAACAGAACAATACTGTAAGTATAAAGGAGTATATATTAAAACTTAATTGTGTTCAAGGCTGTGACATACATTGTGCTCTTACTCATGTTCTGTGTATCTGCAAACATTATAGGGATATAGTTATTCCAGTGAGATGGTTAGACTAGTAATAAGACTGAGCAGCTACTCCTGAGCTCTTGTTCCTAAAGGCTATGCTTTAAAATCTCTAAACACCACAACAGAAGTGATCCACTTGCTGCAGTGCTGGAGCTTGTGTTAACTAGGAGATCTTTTAGGTAGTCAGTACTTCAAGGAAATTAAAAGGTTTTTTTTAAATGGCTAAACAAGGAGTTAAGTACCTGTTTGAAAATACTGAAGTGACTCCTGCAAAGCCACAAAGAAAAGTGGTGCAAAATTAGGAACAGAAATTAATTTCTGCACAAGGCTCCCATCCTAGACGTGGCTCAGTCCCCTAGAGCAGCCCTCCCATTAAAGTACAGCATTCCAAAACCACCTTCCACTGCTCTCTCTTAAACAGATGTGTGACCAGTCCTGGCATGTAGCCAATTCCTTCTACACATCCAGTTTTCTAGGATGCAAACCTTTGCCCAAAGAAGAGGGGACTCAATTTCTGTTTTGACTGCATACCTAACAAAGACAGCGGTTAAAGAGCATTCACTTAAGTGCTGGCTTCAGTGACACAAAAGTCACAAAAATCTTGAATTTCTGCTGAAAGACAACAGTGAATGGAACAAGCATTAATGTAGCATTTTGCAAATGAGGGGAGGCATAAGAAAACTTACAACAGGTTCCAGAAGATGCATTTTGGCACCTGTAATGAAACTTAGGATGAATGCCAGTGGCTAAATTCAGTAGAGAACTCCAGAAAGCAGACACCAGGCTGCCTCTCTCATTTAGGAGATATCTAAGTACCACTGTTGTGCAGGAATGCATGTGCAGTGATGCCCACACAGCTTATGGAGAGTAAGTGTCCAGACAGACTGGGGACAAGGCATCACACAGCCACTCCAGGGGGATTTAGAAAGAAGAGAGGTAGTGGTGAAGCCCTGGGTCACACTGCTGTACATGGCATCCTAAGCACATGCCAGAAGAGTTAGTCATGCCCATACTAACTGCTGGAGAAGGACAGGTCAAGTGGAAGCTCTCCAGTATGATTTTGGCAAATGTCAGCTAGAATTCTCTGCAAGAGAGTCTAAAATCACTAAACCAAGGGAACTGATGGTTTCCAATAGATTGTATGGAATAAAATATGCAGGAAGTTCAGCTGTACAGACTCAGGACATGTTATGGCCCTTATTCCAGGACCAGAAAGTGAGTTCTGGCTCGTTTTATTTACCATGAGAGGCACAGATAATAAGTTCACTGTAAAGCACAAGAGACACGCTTGGTTCCCCTCTGGAAAAGCAGGAGGTGTTGGTAGCTAGCACATTAATTCAAGAAGTAGGTGGCTCTTCCCTGCTTGGTTCCCCTCTGGAAAAGCAGGAGGTGTTGGTAGCTAGCACATTAATTCAAGAAGTAGGTGGCTCTTCCCTGCTCAGCCTGAGGCATCCCTGTTGCCTCTGCAAGTGCCTTGATGGGCAGCCTTTGAACCAGCTACACTGTTTTTTAACAGGAACTCTTCACTGATGTATGTTGGTAGTACTTACATGGTGAGTGTTGATATCATGCCTCTCTGTAAACTCTGAAAACAAAATGACAGAAAACAAGAATATGCAATTAAATTATTTTTAGCCATGTAGCCTCTCTTTTGGTTAGTGCTTTAATTCTTTGTTTGGGCAGCTTTTTCTCTGCTAAATGAGAAAGGTAACACTTTGTGCCAGTAGGAAGCATTAGCTCATGTTTGTTCAAGGCCTACCATTGTGAGAGTGCTAGGTACTAGAAGTGAAGCACATCTTGGCAATCAAAGATGTGCAGGCTGAAGAGTTGCCCCAGAGCCCAGGCTGGGATGGCTACTGATTCTGAAGAGCCTCAAGCCATAATAGAAAACAAGTCCACTACAGACATATAAATAACAGCATGTAAAGCACAAATAAACAGGGATACACACTTTCCAGAAAATTACATGGAGCGTTCTCTACTTCAATAAAAAGCAGTTCAGTCAGTCATGTTTTCCTCCAGCATGAATTACTGCATGCAAGATGCAAGAGAAAGTCCTTAGATGAATTTTTTTTTTTTAATCTCAACCCATTTTAGCAGGAATTTAGTGTGAATGCCTCTACAAGCACCTCTGAACCCAATGTCGGGATGCAATACACCAGTCACTAGGGAAAAGTGATGCACAATCATGAGACTTCTGTATTATTTATGCAACATCACACCTAAGCAGCATGTTTACCCAAGTGCTGCTCAGCTCTGATATCCAGGGTGTTCCCACACGGCTATGGCTGCACTGCAGGGGTAGATTACTAGATTACATCCTGGTTGCCATAACCCAGAGGTGGGGGCCATGCAGGCTGTTTATACCCTCTATATGCTGACAGGAAGGAGGAAATCCAGAGCAGTAAAAATGACAGATATGCAAATAAATTAAAAAACCAAAGAGATGCAGCCCAGGACATAATTTGTCGCTGGCTGCAGAGGCTGTCCAGAAGCCTACGGGCGACGGAGTGCTTGGCCGGACAGACCTGCTGCAGAGACGCAGCTCTTTATCTATCCCTTCTGCCGAGCTGTCAGCTCCGCAGCAAGTAAGACAGAAGTGACTGGTGTAAAAAGAGCGACGGCGGGAACAAAGAAGCGGGAGCGGATCCCCCCCCTTGTAGCAGCACCCAAGCTTTTATTGTCTGAAGATGCAGGGTTACGAGAAAGACCTCGTGGAACAGTTACCCGGAGTTTTAAGGGGAACGAAAAGGGGCGGATACAGAGGGAAGGGTCCAGGATCCACAAATCAGAGAATGATGAGAAGTGACAGGTATCCAATAAGTTTTGAACAGGGGAGGAATATATTTGAAATAACCAACCAACAGAACAGCAGAACTTTCCAGCACTTGCTGAATATTAAAATAACCTTATGAATATTAAAAATAACTCTGAGGGGAAAGGGGTGGAACAGAGACTTTGACTGACAAGCTAAAATGGGAGGCTTCAGGGGATTCCCCAGCCATGCCTTCTCCCTTCTCCTCAGACTCACTGTCTTGAGAGGAAGAATCTACCCAATTTATTTCATTAATTTTCATAGAGAAGGCAGTCTGGGTCACCACCACAACAATTCAATTGGCTTTCTGGGCTGTGAGTGCACATTGCTGGCTCATCTTGAGCTTCTCATCCACCAGCACCCCTCAGTCCTTCTCAGCCAGGCTGCTCTTGATCTTCATCCCCAGCCTGTGTTGATACTGAGGGTTGCCCTGACTCAGGTGCAGCACCTTGCACTTGATTTTATTGAGCCTCATAAGATTCCTATGGGCCCACTTCTCCAGCTTTTTCAGGGCCCTCTGGGTGGCATCCCATCCTACAGGCGTGTCAGCTGCACCACTCAGCTTGGTGTCATTCACAAACTTACTGAGGGTGCGCTTGGTGCCACTGTCTGTGTCACTGGTGAAGACACGAAACAGTACTGGTCCCAGTATAG
>VYZT01009391.1:0-15572 GCA_013400735.1 Pomatostomus ruficeps | reverse complement strand
AAAAATCACCCCAGGACAACATCTCTGAAGCTGTTCCATTTAGGAAAGCAAGGTTCTTTCCATTTAGCTCCTAGTGAAGGTTTTTTAAACAAACCAGTCTGGGGAGATGTAAGTGTATCCTTGTTCATCCTAAAATTAGAGGTGATCCTAAAGTGTGTCTGATGAGCAATGTAGAAACATAAAGTTTTTTATTTTGATTGAATTTGATGTATTAATGCCATAACTTAAATAGTTATTTTAAGTACTTTTAAATTCTGACTCATGTAGACCAGTGTTAACCTTGGTAATCAATCTAGTAGTCACTTTCTTGGAGAGCAATTTTTTTGTCCCTTTATGCATATTAATTAGGTTGTCTGTCATTGAGGTACTTCTCTTATAAGCAGTGTCTCCCTGTCACTATCAACAAATACAACTAGCAAGGTTCAATGTAAAAAAATCTTAATTAAAGATTACGTAGCAAGAACAATCTGTGTAACCTTACTTACTGCTCTTTTTTTCCCACCAAGGTTTATTGGGTTTGACTTCTTTGCTACTTATATTTTTAGTCTCAGAAAAATAAGTTTTTCAAAGCAAATGGTCACAGCCATTTTATCTGGAAGTCATCATCTCATTTACGGCCTTGCATGACAAATTTTCTAGCTACTGGTAGTATGGCTACTGCTAGTTCAAGAATGATACAAGTATGTCATACATAGCAAGATTCTTAGAAACATAAGCTAGGACTCTATGTAGTACTGTGGGATCTCTCATTGAAACAGAAACTCTTAATGATGGGTGGCTCAGTAAAGAACCATCAAGGGGAAGAGGAGAGGCCGGGCCATTGGCAGACTACAGATTTTATGGCCTTGACACGAAAGCTTGAATTTCCTTTCACAGCTGTTGCAGAAAGATTGCGGAGTCCATCTGGGGTTTAGAGGAAGGCAAAAGGAGCTGGAGTGCAAAACTATCTCTTCCTCATTTGTTTAGCTGTAGGATTCATTTTTCAGAGTAGCAACAGGTTCAAGGGCCTTGGGCTACACAAGAGTGTCGGAAAGCTGTCTGACTGCCTGGTTTTGGCAACTCAAAGTGGGAGGCTGTCACACCGCAAAAGTGTATTTCTTCAAACCATCAGGTGTTAGCCCATTCACTCTTCACAACAGCAGTAGCTTTTTGTAGCTAGTCTTACTTCTGCTCTGTAACTTAAGCAGTTAGAGTTGATGGAGGGACATTGAAAATTGCATGAAACTGTTGATCTGCAAATATGGAAAATGCTCCAAGTTTGGTTTGCATGGATATTCTTTCTGCAGAACTGTTGCTTTATTATTTGGTCTCTGGTAAGCAGCACAGCCAAGTCTAACTGTTTGGCCTTAAATATCCTGCTCCAATCATTTTCATGCCTGGTATATCAGAAGAGATTGCACATTCTTCAGGATCCCTTTCTACCAGGGTTAATCACAGCTGATGCCAACCCTTCCCTAGTGCTGGCCACCTCCTCCCTTGAGGCTGAAATTCCTTTTCGTTCATAAAATGTGGACCTGAGATGATTTTCTGAAACAATGAAATCTCTGTCTACTGTTTTTCACTACTGCTTTGTTGACACATTAGGCCAAAATATCCTGACATGTTTTTCAAACCTTATCTCTTAAAATCAAACAAACTCTCTTTCAATTAATAAAATTTCCAGAAATAAAGTTCTAGGGGAATAGTGACAAGTAGGACTTAAAAAAATTATCTAATCCATGGGTGGTTTTATCTGTGTGTTCTTGTAGGGGTTTTAGTAATCTGCAATGGAGGCCCCCCAGTCTTTCCATAAAATCAGTTCTCCTACTTCACCAGTCTTATAATCAGAGTGTACTTTCCAATGTCTGACTTCCATTTTCTTTTCAATGTTCTCCTAGTTACTAATCATTCATAAAGAAACTACTCTTCAATCATTTAAATCCCATAAAGCAGCAACAAAGTAGGAAGTTGATGCAGGTAGCAAATTCCAATGATTTGTTTATTTGTTAACAGGCCCGTGTATCTGACATTTGGATTTGTATGTCAAATTTCCTTTTTCCTTTTGAAGGTAGAAATTCCTCGTCGTTATAATGAATAATAAACCTGAAAAACAGAACATGCAACGGTTTAAGTTCTGTGATATCTCTTCTAAAATGTAATGGGAGTTGCTGAATTTAAAAATGTAAAAATAGGAGATTCCGTACTTTTTAAGGAAGTGACAACAGAATGGATTTGCTTTTATAAAATGCATTTCAGACTCTGTTAATCAATATATATTTATCATGTCTGAATGATAAACCTAATTGTATCGTAATAACTAAACAGTTTTATATAAACTAATGTCTAGTAGTAAATCCACCTTTTCTTGGAAAAATTAAGTTTGAAAACACAGATTTATTGTGATAAATGATGCAACAGTTAACTGTCTTCATTACATGCGAGTCCAAGTTAATAGCCAGATTCAGTATTAGTGACTTTTTTTTATTTGAAAGAGATGTTTTTCCTCTCTACTGCCTTTTGGTGCTGATAAATGTGTCACAGGAAGCAACCTCCAAGCAAAGGAAACCCACAATTTTTCATGTATGATAGTGTATCAAGTGCAAAATTAAATGGTGCAGACAATGAAAGGAACTGATCTCTGTGATAACGTAATCTTAAAATAAGAACAGAAAGCTGTTATTTTGCTCTAAGGTCTGTTTCTGCTGTCAGCTGAGAAATGGCAATGCATCCTTTGTCACAGGTTAACCAGAAGTGTTGATGCAGAAGAATGAGCTTCTTTAGGCAAGTCAGACTTCTGCTCTGGAAGAACTGGATCCTTCGGAAAAGACAAAAGGTAAAGTACTAGTCTCTAGATTTCAGGTTTGAAGCATGCACTGCACTGCACTGGATTACGTGACTGGTATGTTTATCAGCGTGTAAAACTCTCAAGTGCCTCAAAGAATCTCATGTGATCTTTTTATGGGCCTGTTGTCTGACATCTTGTCTGGTGCAATTTGCAAAGCTGCTCTTTACAGACCAAACATAGAATACTTGTGTTGAGATTTTCTTTGACAAATAATATTGTGTACCAGAAGAGTTGTGGGTAGTAATATTTATATATTTTCACATCAAAAGATCTGTTCTTAGAAAACATCGTGAACACCATTCAGCTCAGAGAGGTTGGGTTCTGTCGCTCTGGTTTTCTCCCGACGCTTTCCCGGATATTGAGCTTCCGCAAACCAGTGCGACCCCAGTGTCCCGGACCGCCCAAGGGTAGGGGGTGGTGACACCAGGAGGGCTCGAGTACGGCCCCACCGGTGGGAAGTTGGTCACGGCGTAGNAGGGTTCCTAATTTTAGATTTGCTTTTTACACTCAGCTGCTCTTAGACATGATTCTGGTTAGGATCACAGATTACAGTGATCCTAGTTACAGTTCACACAGATTTTGTCTTTCTTAGTGTGGCTGAATGACATAAGTAAAGCAAAAGCCAGAAGTATTTTAAGTACTTTCAAATCCTCTTAGATCTTATGATATTTTGTCTTACAGCAAATTTATATATTACTTTTCACCTGATTTCATCATTGCTCTTTTTATTTTTTCTTTGAGCTAAATTTTCTTAAAGTGAAACAAAACTTCAGACTAGGGTCTTAGTTATGTGATGTACTGCGACTGCTTCTGCCCAGCAGAAGTCCCTTTTCCTGGTTTCCATTTTTTTTCTGTGAGGTCCTATAGATACAGACTTCCTGTTTCAAATGAAAAATCATTTTAAAAGTATATTATGGCACCTGTGAGACTGTAACAGTCATACAAACAATATTGCCATAATAACAGATCAATAGGGTCAAACTGAACCATGGGATGAGTTGAAATATTTACCCTCTGCTGACCTGGTTTTAGTCATTAGGAATTGCTCACATGCTGAAGTCCAGGATCCAAGGATTGTGTCATTTTCTTCACTGACAATTTGAATGTCCTTTCCTTCATAGCTTCCTAGCAGACTTTCTCCCACAATGTACATTGTCATCAAAAGCTGATGCATATAACATTGCAGCTCATGATTTATTGCAACATGAAAGTTGCCAATTCACACTTGAGTTAAGGACCCCTTTTTTGTTTTTTTCATTATTATTCTGTCTTAAAAAAGAAACCCTTAAGAGGAAAAATATGAAATAGCAAACTGTTGCCCAATACAAAGCTTTCTACCCTTTTGCTGTAAGAATATGTTGTGCTTAACTAAAGCTATTCTGCAAAGTTATAGTGGAAAAACAGGGCAGTTCCAAAAAAACTGTTCTTATGCTGTGGAGTGCCTTTTGCCCAAAACAACATTCTCATGTAACCCATCTTGTCTTTGACTCTGCTGCTATGTGCATTATTATTACATATTTGGTACCTGGCTGGGGAGGAGGGAGCAAAGGTAAAGAAGCAAGAAGGGCTTTCCTCTGCATGTGCTACAACCCCGGTACTGAAGGTAACTTTTCTCAGCTCTTACAGGGAGGAGCAAAAAAGTGCCACGTGTCTGAACACAACAATCCCATAGCTGTTCCTCAGAGCCCAAAGCAATGTTACAGGATCAAAGGATTGTAGTTTCAGACCTCTGCCAAGACACACAGAGGCAGTAAAACAAACTGAAACACAGGAGTGGAGGAAACAGACTGAAAACCAGGCAGGATGTTGCTCTGTGGTAAAGCAGTGCCCTTGATCTTCGGTCATTACAGAAATGGTACCTGGTGACTGATCTAAGTGTATTGAAAGATCTGGACAATAAAATGGCCTTTGATGGGGTCTTCCATGTTATTGAATATGGTGTTTGATCTTAATGCATACATTTCTACAGGTATTAGGAAATTAATAACATGGAAATGAATGATGACAAAAAGAAGTAAAAATAAAGGTCAAAGAATGTAAAGCTTATGCTGAAGTCTTTTACCTTTGGGTAAGCACAGTGTACTGACAGCCTGCTAATGAGCCCGCCAGTGTTAAAGTGTGGATTAAAAAAACCCTTCTCTCTCTTAGATCTAATCCTTGTTGTAGAGTCATGCACCTCCTGCTGTGTCTTTTTACCTCAGTCAGGATGCTTAGATATTTCTTTAGAAGAGGTGAAGAAGCCACTGAGCACTGAGTTAATGGTGATGCTTCATGGCATTCTGAGGAAATTTTTGCTCTTTTGAGTGTCCTTTCCAAATGGTGAAACAGGCAAAGGGTAGCCATGGGCACATGCTGCATTGAGCACTTCTGCTGTGGGGAGAGGTCTCATCCCTTTAGCCATCTAGTGATTCTATGGTGGTCTATTTGTAAAATTTATTTTAAATATTTTTTTCCTTTTTTTCCAGCTTCGTTTTCTAGTGGAGCTTGTATGGCCTCTGTCACTGTTTCTTGCACTTGTCTGGCTGAGGAAAGCTAATCCACTGTATCGCCAACATGAATGTAAGAATGTTTAAGATGTTATCATGATCTGACTTGCTGTGGGCAATGGCCAGGTGTTCTCAGACAGAGGTACTGAGACCTGTTTGCAGAGTGTTACTGTCCAGTGGCAAAAGAACAGACTTTGATTTGAGTAGCTTAGTTGTTCATAGCCATGTAGTGTAAGAATTACCAGTGAGGAGATTAAAAAAGTCTAGTTTTCCTGTGAAATGCTTTCTGGTTAGACTTACCTGAAGTCTCAAGATTCTACCAAGTTTTGGATTTCTGTAATTCTGTTACTGAGAAAGTACTACCTCACTAGCTATTTAAAAAGCGCCTCACATTACTTAGCATTAATTTCTGCTGAAAATAGCCATATTGCTTAATATTGGTGACTTCTTTTTTCTGGGTAAAAGATAAACCTTTATAATTTCTATCACATTCCTTCTGTAGAAAGCCAACTCATCATGCTGTTTATATTCACAAAGGCTGCAGTAGAAAAGACACCAAACAACTTCTATTTTGTGTTTCGATACTCCAGGTCACTTCCCAAACAAGGCGATGCCATCAGCAGGAACACTGCCATGGTTACACGGCATCTTCTGTAACATGAACAACCCCTGCTTCCGCAGCCCGACCTATGGAGAGGGGCCAGGTGTGGTGTCCAACTACAAAAATTCCATGTAAGCAGAGCTGTATGTGTGAGACTGGGTTGCAGACATACAGGCCTGCTAAGGAACTGCTAATAGCTTGCTCTTGGCACTTGTTGGGCGTTCATGGGCATGAATGATGCAAGGAGAAAGGCTGGAGTATCCTCACCTTGCTTAGAAAGGTCCCTCACTGCACCAAGGAGTATTTCAAAGAATTGCTCTGTAGTGTGAATGAAAAGTGAAGGTAATAAGACACCAGTGTGCAAAGAGTGGAAGACAAAAATTTTCAGTTCTAGCACCTTGGTTTCATGCTAACAATGGTCAGCAAAGTTGAAACAGAGCTCATGGTGGTACGTTTGGGCCTTTTAGAGAGAGACTTCAGTAGTAGTGTTTAGGGAACACATATTCACTTAATAAAATTCATACTTTCTGTTGTTGGCTGCTTACTGAATGTCTTGGGACAAACCTTTTTGATAAAAGAGTGGGAAATCCCTAAGCCTTCTTTTCTCATCACTGAGTCGTCCCTTCTGAAGGAGAGCTCTGATGAAGTAGCAGCAAATAAGAACCTGCACTCCCACTTCTTATATAGCACCTGTTTTGGCCATGTACTTGTGAGACTTTAATCAGCACATAACCTACAGATACTCAGCTTGTTTGCAAAAGAGGAGGATGGGAGATTTTTGGACTATTACTGAAAAAGTGCTGTGGGAGTGTTTTATTGCACTGTTTATTACAGCTGAGTCACGAAAGAAAGTGTAGCACACAAGGACTCTTAGAGTGAAAAAAACCCCGTCAGCCTAAATATAAAAAATGCTCCAAATCTCCCTTTCCAAAGTCCACTTTGGAGCATCCAGTGATTAAAATTCATGAGTTAATAATGTGAGGGCCATTGAAGCTCCTGTCATGTGAAAGTCTGTAATGTGGACTTAACTTAGCATTTGATCTTTTGTTCCTAGTGAACAGGATTTAAAATAGTCCGCTGAACATTTTTGGTGGCGTACAGTCAAACACACAGTGAAGCTAGAGGGTTCTGTTTTCTAGACATTCTGCCTTTTCTAGGTTGCGTGTTACAGCACAAACTGTCACTTTGTCAGTCCCAGTAAATTCAGTGCATTACAGCAGAAGTAAATACATTGTGTTTTCTGAAAGAATTTGGTCCTTCCTGTTTGTTGTTTCCTTTAAGCTAAAATGAGTTCATGTGAACTGAGCTATACTATCGCATGCATGAAAAACATAACACTGTTAAAGTGTAATGGCCTTACCTCATGGTAAGAATTTTTTATGCTTGTTCATAAACACAGGAACTGATTGCATCCTTGCTTGATCTGCATGTTCTAACCAACAACCAGTAGTTGAACAGCTGCCTGTGACCATTTGTTACTTGTGTTTTCCTGCTGCTCCTAGAAGAAATATTCCTAAGGATCCTAAAAAATTGGAGGGGACTGATGTGAGAGGGGAAGGATGTTTCTGTTTGTGAATGATTTCATGTCACTTGCTAGGCTGAGCTGAGCTGCATGTGCCCAGACGCCCCATTGAACTGCTGGAGCTGGGCCTGCGCTAGCACCAGGGCAGATTTGCGCCATAACTGTGAGATGCACGCTGTCTGGGGAAGCTCCTGTCTCCCCAGCAAGACCAGCATGGCTAATGAAGAAAATGGCCAACCTTCTGCAACACCAGTAGCCCTCTTAAACCTTCTGTGGACTTAAAAATATAACTGAATCCCAGACTACCTGAAACTGAGGACAAAACAACTTATTTTTTTTCCTCATCCCTAATGCAGAGAGAGTCAACTGCTTTTTGGTTTCTTTTTTTTTCTTTTTTAGGCTTGTTTGTTTGTTTGTTTGTTTGGGGGCTTTTGACTTGAAAGGTTCTCAAGAGTCATCACTCTTAAATTATTGTTTCCTTGTTATTTCTCCTTTCAGCCTTGCAAGGGTATATAAAGATGCTCAGGAGCTTTTACTGGAAGCCCCTGAAATCCATGACCTTGGAAGAATCTGGGAAGAACTCATCATTATGACTCAGTTTATGGAAACAATGAGAACTAATCCTGAAAGAATTGCAGGTAATTGTTATGTCTATATCCTTTAGACTATTTAATTTTTCCTTCTGAGAGCTGGATAGTAGTTACTTTGTAGGCTGGCAACATTATAATATATTTCACATGTAGCTGTTACTCTGCTTACTGTTAGGGTAAGTTAAAATCTGTTCAGTGAGAAACACTTGTCATTTAAAAGAAGAGAGGCAGTCAGCTCCATTCTACAACCATCTTCCTTAAATAACAGTAGACAAAACTTGAAACACAAAAGCATGGATATCTCACCACACAAAGTAAAATGTTGCTGAAGAAATTTCATTAATTGTTATTACAGTAAAAGCAGAAGCAGTGAGAAAATGTCACTGGCAGATGCAGAGGAATGGAAAATTAAGAACATATCTGAATATATGCCAGAAGCATAACCCAGAGAAGTGCTTAGAGGTACTTTGGCGTGTTGTTAGCTAAAACGGGTTTGGAACAGTGAAGAAGGAAACTCTCGATAATGTGTTTAGAAAGAGCAAGCATCGAATACATATAAACAGGATTGCAAATTGCAAATTCATTGCACTAACTTTTATTTATAACAACCTGCCAAACTCAAAACACAGTCCTGGGGAAATTAGGGAATGGTATAATAATAAATTTTTTGGACTTGAAGTACAGAATTTGAAAAGGTACTCCTAAAACTAAAGGTATAAAAGTGGTCTGGCTTCATTGATTGATCTGTCCCATTCTCAAATCCTTTGTCACAGGAATAGTATTCTTATTAAAATTAAGTAGTCACTCTCCACGTATTTTTAATAAGATGTTTATAAACCATCTGATACACATGCTCCACTGTTCTATCAGAGGTTTATTACTAGAAGTAAAAAAGGGATTATCTCATTGTAAATAACAGTGAGACAACCAAATTCCTCAGAATGTAAACAAGAACTTGAGTATAATCTGAGCTGTTGTTCATTCCCAGCCCTAGAAATCAAACCTGACTATTTAGAGGGAGGAAAAGCATGTCATGGAATGGGTTTGCTATGTATTGCTGAGGGACCACACCCCATGGTTTAGGAAGTTGCCTTTGCATGCCATATCAACTTTACCCATGAAAAATAGAGTACATTCCCTCCAGTCCTGTGAAATATAATGTTAATGCTCCTTTAGAATCTGTGGGGGTTTTAAATGTGTTTTACTTTAAAAAAAAAATAGGCATTTGGAATTTCCTATTATATAAAACAAAGTTAAAAAGTCAGTTCTGGATCTTAACTAATTAAATATGAATTACCATCTTTTTTCATACAGAAAAAGTTACTGAAAGATAGGTTATTTAAGTTTTCTGTGTTTATAGCTTACTGCTATTGCTTGTAAGTAACAATCTTAATAGAATAGCTGCAAAGTTGAACAAGGAAAAATTTGCAAATGTCAGAGCTGCGATTGCTCCTTCTGCTGACTCTTGAAATCAGATCTACCTCTTGAGTCCTCCTTCCTTATCCCAGTCTCCCCTTGCACTGACACTTTCGATGATATGTGTTCTTGTGGTGTGTTTTTTCCTCCACATTGCCTGGATGCCGGGAAAGACATCAGTGAGAATATGAGAGACAGACCCCTGCTATTGTTTTCAGTGTTTACTGCTTGGATAAATATGTGGAGGAGCTATTGAAGAAGTCTTCAGGCCCTGCAGCTTTAGGCCAGAATATGCTTATTGCAGATGGAATTGTGGGAGTTAGTTGGCAAACTCTCATAAGGCTCAGCTTACAGAATGGAGTGCATGTTTATTAGAAATGTCTAAAGTTACATTCCCTGTGTCAGTAGGATACACACTGCTCCTGTCCATTTCAATTGCCTGTTATAAGACCAGAAGAATTAGAGCTTTTCAAGCATTCTTTACCAAAGTCTGTTGATGCTGTGTGAGGTACCTTTAATAAAGGTATAATTTAATAAAGTTATAATAAATATTCAATGAACATGAGCAACATTAAGTTTCCAAGCTTCCTCTTGCACCATATTGAGGCAGAGCTCTCATTGATAAGATATGTAACAGAGACAAGTTAAAAAAGATTGGAACTGGTTTGTCTGAAGAGTAGTTGTTAATCTAGTTTAATATGAAGCATAAGATACACTTTATGCTTCTCCAAAGAAATTGAATTTTTTCTCATGGAAGATATTCAAGGGTCACTTTGGCAATGCTAGAGAATAAGGTTAACTAACTAAAATTGATTGACAGTGAGGGATAAATTAGTGTAAATATAAAGGCTGACTAAAGTTATTTACACAAGGCCCAGAAGAAAGGACACAAAACACAGTGGCATACTTGAATCTGAACATTTACAAGAAAGAAATAGGCAGACACTTTCAAATGCAGTCAGTGCTGCTTTCAATGTGTCCATTGCTGTAGCCCTAGTCTGAAACATCTTTGAGAGATCAGATCTGCAGAGTCAGAACACTCAGCATTTTCTGATTATCATTTCCCAACAAAGGATTAAAATGATTTTGAATTGCAAAAATAATTTTAGCCTCAGTTAGTCACCACTAGGTATAAGAGCCAAAGAACATTCCTTTTGCAGGTTTAAGCCAGGATATGAGTTGTTCTTTAACTTCCTTTGTTTAGTATCTCACTGATCTGTGCATTCCTTTTTCCATCCAGGAAGAGGAATACGAATTCTAGACATTTTGAAAGATGGGGAGACCCTCACTTCCTTCTTGCTGGAAAATGTTGGCCTCACAGATTTTGTTGTTTTCCAGCTTATTAATGCTCAAGTGCGCCCTGAACAGGTGGGTAGAGTTTAACAGTTACTGAGACATTGTCTGCGAGGAAAGAATCTCCTGAGTTGTAGGTGCAAAGTAGCCTCAGTGAAGGCCTTGGGCCCAGAATAACTGATGCCTTATGGGTTATTTGTACAATTTCTCCCTTTGTTTTTCGTGAATCGAGAGGAAGAGATGTTTGATTTGTTTTTTAAAAAACATTTTTAATATGCATTATATGTTAATAAATTATTAAATAAACAACCAAGTGCTGTTGTTGCGCCCAAATAATGAGCATCAAGAAACAGTACTGGCAACAGTGCAGCCATCTTCATGACTGAAGACTTGACTCTAAAGCATAATGCAGCTGTGCATCCTTTTGACATAATAGTCCTGATGAAAGAAGAATTATTGGAGGGTCTTAATTTATAATTTAAATTCTCTGCCCTAATATCAGCATGGTGGCTTTTTGGTATTGTCTCACATGAATAAGAGGAAGTGGAGAAGCAGACCCACTTTCTTAGATTCTGATTGAATAATAGATCTGCTCAGAAAATTCAGAAAAAAAACGCAGGTCAAATCCCTCCTGAAGCAGCTAAGCAGGGAACTCTGTTTGACCAAGTCCAGGCTGTCTCTGCTTCTGCATGTACTGGTGGCTGGGAGCTCTGTGAGGAATGCTGTATTAATGAATGAATGTTGCTGAATTGGAATTCTGGAACAATTCCTACACTGCATTAGTGTGTGGGTGGAAGCAAGTGAATAATTGAGGCTGAAAGACACAATTCCTCTGTTTTACTGCCACATTAAATGCAAATACTGAAACTGTGTGTGGGCAAAAAGAGGGAGGGCATTCATGACCTTTCATGCAATTCCTTTTGTGCATCACAGGTTCCAGCTGGTGTGACCAGTAGCCAAATCACTTATCTGCTCTGTTCTTGATTGATACCTGGGAAGCCCCCTCCTCTCCTCACTTTATTGTGAAGCAATGCCACAAGATCATACCAAAGCCGGTGTCAATTGATACATCCTACATATTTTCACACTTCCATGTCAGCTGAGATGTTGAAAATTTGCTTCCTTGTTGCTTGTGACAAGGAGAATATATACAGATATCCTGCCAGGTTTCTCTTTGCTTATTCATCCCTAGTCTCTTCTACACCAGAGATCTGCTGTGTCAGGAGAACTAAGTGCTGCTGTGTTAAACTCTATTAGCTCCCCGGTGGCACTCATTCATCTACTGTTAAAAATTCTGCTTGCCAGTGTGTGCAGGACTGAAGTTTTCAACACCATCACCAAAAGAATGATTGAAACCTGCTGGAATGTGTCATCTTTCTGCTGTGTTTTCTGTGTTGATGTAGAAAGAGATGTAGTTCTCTGTATGCTGGAAATTAAAGAAATTGAGCATTGGTTAGAGGAAGCTGGAGGAGATGTGGTGTTAAATACCACTTTTGCTGCCCTCTATACAGTTTTCTTGTTAGCAGTAATTACAGGGATACAGGATCATCTCGCCAGAGCTGCTTTACAGCTATGAGAAAAAGAAGTGTGTGAATACTTCTTTCAGGTGAATATGATGCAGAAAAACCAATCTCATCATTTTAAAGACACAACAAGTGAATTATTTTCAGTAGGAATTAAACATTTCATTTTCTGTGGGAGATAAATTGCTTCGTTCCAATAGCCCTTCTTGATGAGCAGTTTGCTTGAGCTGGACTTATGCATGGTTGAGGTGGAAGTTTCAGAGCCATGACTAAACCCTAGATCTACAGTTGTCTTAATCCTCAACTGTGATAGTTCATCTCTAGTTCTTCATGCTGCTCTGCCCTCTGTTTGCCTGCATATTGCTGTAGACCCTTTCCCCCTGCCTCTGATGCCACAGAGCTGATCAACCTGAAAGCAGCTTGTTTACATAAGCCTCACTGTTGCCAACAGCTGGCTGGAGATCTAGGTCTGAGCCGCCTGGGAGTCAGGAAATGACACACAGAGCTGAAAGCTAAACCTGATCAAACAGCCAACTAGCTGAAAAAATAATTTGGAGTTCTTCTTGCCAGCTTTGGCCAAACAGTGACACATTGATTTAAAAAAAAAAAAGTATTGAAGTTTCCCTCTGAGGGCCTGGTTTTTTTGAGTTGTTCTAAGATAAAGATGAGAAACTGATGTTAAAACACAATAAGAAGTTCAGGAAAGATTGGCAGCAGCACACCCTACCGGAAAAATTGGAAGGGCAGAGGTTTAATGTTTTTCTAATCCCATCTGTTCATGAACATTATTGAAATGCAGTTACAGTTTGTAAATAACAACTCTTTTTTTTTTTTCTGTGTTTATCCTTCTCAGTGATGTTAATGTCACTGTTTCCGCATTTCACAAGTCAAAGCAAGGTTCCCAGGCTGCCTGCCTGTGCAGCCCAGTTTCATTGCAGCTGACACTGCCTGATGAGGACCATGCCAGATGAGGTGTATATGGTTAAAAAATGCTGTTCTGATCACACATATCCCCAGGACATAAGTGACTGAGCAAATACACAAATTATTTCACTGACATAAACTAACTTAATTCCAATTCCAGTGTTCCACTTTGAGGGAGGGCAGGGGTGTGTGGTTTTGGAGGTTTTTTGCAAGACAGACTGGATCTGTCAGTTGAATTCCTTCTTTTGCATTCTGCCTCTCTCTACACTGTCTAAATAGTGTTAACAATGCCTTTATATGAGTACAGCTGTAGTGATGATAGTGCCTCTCAGATACTTCTAGAAATTCACATCCTTTTTTTGCATCATAATTCCAAAACACAATCTGTGTGTAATCCAGATGCCTTTCTTTTTTTTGTCAACTGCAGCTCCATAAGCTGAAACTCAGGGTAGTCATGGCAGATAAAATACAATGTTATTCTACACCTCTCTACCTCTGCCATTCATACTCTGGATGCTGACTTTCTGGAGTAACACTTGCACTTTGGTTGATAGCTTCTGACAGATGAAGCACTTAATGAATAACTTCTCAATCTACTTAGAGTCTACTCTCCAAAGCAACTAAATTAATTTTTTCTCATTCCTCTGTGTTACTTTTTATTATATTGCCATGTATTCTGTATATTGTAAAGTAAGTAGAACTTATTGATAGACTACCAAGAGCATTCCATAACAACAGTGTAAATTCCATATAAATGTACTGATTTCTATAGAGTTATTCTGCATTTACATTGGTTTAACTATAAACTAATATGTTCCCATTGGTCAAGCACTAAAGATAAAAATTTGGGCTTTTTCTGTTTCGTGTTTATGTTAGAAGGGGTAATCAGTAGATGGGTGTGATTTAATGTAAAATTGCTTTGTCAGTCGTGGCTGTATGCCTCTGCAGAGTGATAGTGAATAATGGCTGTGGGTAGCATTGTAGTGGAATAGTCATAACTGAAATAGAACACTGAGGGAAATCAAGCTTGAGAATCAGAGGTATTGGCCCTTTTTTTTCCTTAGAGCAAGTAACAGCAAAAATATAACTAACCTGAACACAAAAGGTGGAGTGATGTAGCACCATCAGTTGGCCCTGGAAAAATAATTTCAAGCCAGCTGTAGGATCCCTCCTTAGCCACAAGGATGGGTGGCATGGCTTCAGGTGTGCTTAGATGACAGTGAGGAAGGGAAGATGACTCACAGGGACTTTTGCAATGAAAGGAAAACTCACTAATAAGAAGGTGAAAGATGTGTCTGAAGGCAAGGTGATCTAGGATAACATCAAGTGAAGGTTATTCAAGGGTTGATGCTTCAGCTGACCACATCCCTCTGCCATTCATTAAAATATTAGCAGCAGCTGATATCAAATTGTCCACTTTTGATAAATTTTTAGTTGTTCCTGAGCAGTATGAAAGTTTCATAGCAGTAAGTGAAACATGGGTTTTTGTTGCAGTTTGCGTATGGTGTCCCTAGCTTGACTCTGAAGGACATTGCTTGCAGTGAGATGCTCCTGGAGCGCTTTATTATCTTCAGCAGCCGAAGAGGTCTCCCTTCAGTACACAAGGCCATGTGTGCCCTGTCCCAGGACAGTCTACAAAGAGTAGAAGATGCCTTGTATGCAAATGTTGATTTCTTTAAGCTATTTCGGCTGGTAAGTATTAATACAATTATCCATTATCCCGCCTTATGTTGTCCTTTTCTTTGGCTTCTATTTTATTGCCATTCAAGAATTTTTTTGTAATACATCACCAATTTTCCAAGTGGTCTTAGTAGATTTACCCCTGCAAATGTAAGGTTATGGATGTGTGATTGTTAAGCTACCCTCAGCAGGACATTAGACAGTTCTGGGTATGTTTTGGGATGAAACAGATGAAACTCACAGTACAGCAGAACTAAGAGATTCAAATGCAGTTTTTTAAATCAAAGTTTGTGTTGAAATATTATTATCTGGTCTTTCCAGTCTGTGTATCAAAACAGTGTGTGGCAAAACCTCCAAGGACCTTGCTGAGGATTCTGAAAATATCCAATACAGCCCATTCTGTCTTTGCTCCTTCCAGCATGACAGAATTTTATGCTGCAGTCAAAGTCATGATGCAACTTGAGTTGACATAGCCATGTGAGCCATCTTTTAAAAACCCAAAACAAGCAAAGTAGGAAGTTGTGCTGGCTTTCATCACTCTTTCTATAGAAGCTTTTCCTTACCTCTGTTCATTTTCATTGTTCTTCTTTGTGTTCCTGTTTCTACTGTGACCTTGCTATAAATTTACCACATCTGCAGCCTTGGTTTAGTATGGAGATATTATGCCACTTTATATATTTGTATAAACACATATTATTACTTTAAAATATATA
>VYZT01009373.1:0-26391 GCA_013400735.1 Pomatostomus ruficeps | reverse complement strand
AAACCCCAAAACACAAACAAACAGGAGGACATCCATATTAGAGAACTCTGCTGCCTGCTTAACCTCAAAACTGCCGGGGAACTTTTCTCCCACCTCTCCTCTCTGCTACCTGCTTTACATCCCCCAGCATGGGGTTCATCACTGTTTCTCTGTCATTTGCACAGTGCCATATCCCAAGGACCCCAAACCCAATACTTCCCTCCCTCCATTGGACGTGATGATCCATGTGTGTCCCTTCCAGCTGGGAATATTCTATTCTGTGGTTCCAACACAGGCCCAGTGGACAAGAAGAGGCTGTGTTGCAACAGGATTTCCTACACTCCTGAAAATGGTGAAATAAACCTCCAGCAGGAAGGAAATACAGGATAAACCAGATGGTTGGTGATCCCCAGCCTTTGGGAAGACAGACCTGAGCTGGGAAGGGTCAGCCACTTGCTCTTCATTCAGTTGCCATGACCATAATAACATCACACCCTGGAGCCACTCTAGGTGGTGCTGCAAAGCAAATTATATCCATTAGTTTACAAATTGGAAGCCTGAAACCACTTTGGAGACAGAGATATGTACTTATCTGCCTATCTAAAGAGAATGTTTAATTTTCCATGAATAAATTTAGGAAGCCTGTAATGAGAGCTGGCTTGAACTTGCTCACTGGGTTGTTCCTTTCCAAAGGCAAAGGCAGTATTTTGTTCAGTTGGTTAAATCCAAACAATAAATAATAACCTGAACTGCTCAGCTTGAGGGGAAGGGTCTCACTTCTTGTGAGAAAGCCCTTTGGAATGACCCTATTTTTTGTCAAAAATATACACCCTTTTGAGCCTTATATGGTTTTCTGGAGCAAATTTGGGCAAGGGGCCTAGGGGGAGCCTGGTCCTGTAAGGGACTGGTTTGAGTGTTCCCACCCGCTCTCCAGAACTGGCTGAATTTGGAAGGATCATGGAATCACAGAATGGTTTGGTTTGGAAGGGACTTTAAAGATCCCAGTGACCCCTCCTGGGGCAAAGTCATGCACAGGGGCAGGGGAGGAGACACTCCACTGCCTTGCAGCCTTCCCTTATTTGTTTGGACTGTGACAAAATGATTTACTTTATCTATAAATATCCCTTTGGCACAGGACATAATGCACTGGATGATATTTTCCAGATGGTCTCATGTTCCTGGCGAGGTGTTCCCCTGGCATCATTAGGAGAGGGAAGAGAATGGGATCTGGAAGCCCACACATCATTGTGCAAATGACCTTAAAATAATTCCATGTCCCTCCCTTCTCTCAGGACAAAGCAGGAAGAGCCAATTCCCCACATTTTGGTGATTCTCAAGCTGAGACCCATCACCCCTCAAGATCCGCATCCTGCAAAAAAACTCTCAGGCACACAGGAATCAGTGGCTTTTCTTTTCTGCCTTTTTGCCCCTCAGCCTTTCCTTCACTTTTCTTCAGAAAGAATGTTTTTTCTTAAAAGCGGGGGAGGGATTTGAGGATGAAGAAACTGAAAGCTTTGCTGCTGTTCCTTATTATGCTGGGGTTCTGTTTGGGGGTTTTTTATTTCTCACACTTGTTTCACCATAAAGAGCTGTGCAAGGCAGACAGTTGAAGTCGCCACAGCCATTCCAAACACCCAGTGTTTTTCCAAGGCCTTTGGAAGGGGCAGCCTGACCAGGCAGCCAGTGGACCATGCCATCATTAGCTGCCATTCAGTTGTGCAGATGAAGTGATCTGCCTCCTGTGGCAGGACAGGATCACCTGGGGCCTACCATGTAACTCCTGGCTGCCTTCCCCAGGAGCTCCGTGACATTCCTGCGGGGTGGGACAGAGGTGACAGCCAGAGCTGCAGAGCTGGGAGCCATAGGAGGGGCTGAGGGGCAGCGTCCTGTGCAGGACCAAGGTGTGTGCAAGGAGATATCCTGTCCCTGCACCTGGGATATCTTCTGGACACACAGGGATGCTGAGGAGGTGCTGTTGTAGGGATCAGTGGGATAGGGAGCAACCAGATCAACTCTCAGAGCAGACTCTTGTGGGTGGTGTTACCCCAAAGAATCCTGTTAGAGCAGTGACAAGAGCTGGGTTCTGGAGTGGAAAAGAACAAGCACAATTAACCAGGTGCATCATGCAGGTGTGCAGCAGCTTTGTGCTGACCACAGGAACTCGGGGCACATTGGCCAGATTATCCAAATATGTTGTACAAATCCAAGCATATATTCTTTTGTTCTGTAATAATCCTATTGATTGGTTGAGTTATTAGGGGAAAAAACAGAAGGTGACACAATAGGGGGCAACAAGTAAATGCCTCTGGGTGGCTGAGATCACACCTCTAGACCTCCAGCCAGGACACAAACCTGCATTCAGCTCCAAGCCATCGGCGCCTAAGAGAAATTCTTAGTGTCCAAAACTCAGAAGCTAACAGCTGGGAACCATAGATGTCCCCATGCCTGAAATGTCTTAGGCATCCTCAAGATCCCAGGAGGGCAAGAGGGGTCTCCACTGTTATTTTTACAGATTAGTGCAGCATGTAAGGGCATCTCGGGCCTCAGTGACCATCACAGCTGGGAGCACTGGCTCCTGCTTCTGACATGCTGGCAGCCACTCCAGGCAGAGCACTGGGAAGCCCCTTTGGAGCAGTCATATTTCACAGCCTGGAATGTTGAGAGGCTGCCCCAGGCCAGCTCTTTTGGGAGCTGCTTCCCAGGGGTCTGCAGCTCCCTGCAGTGTGAACGGAAGGGGCTGGGGGCAGGTAACCTGTGTGTGAGAGCAGGTGCTGGGGGCAGCCCCCAGACCCTGTGTCCTGCTGTTGGCAAAGTCTTGCTTCCCTGCGGGTCTCTGCATCATTGTTTAACCCGGTGCTCTCCTCGTTACCTGTGCAGCAGCAACACACTGGTTTTTGGACAGTTCTCCCTCCCCAGGGGTGCTGTCAGGGCCATTTCCAGCTGGGGGAAGCAGTGGGGTGGCCGTGCCCTGGGCAGGAGCACCAGCCCCTGGCAGCAAGCTGTGCTGGCCCTGGAGCTGAACAGAGCAGAAGGGTTGTAAAACACAGGAGAGGCTTTGCCCGGTGCCTGTGGTATTTCTGATTGGAGAAGAGTAGCCCTGGAAGTGTTTAGGATGCAGGAAAGGCAGGGGGAGGATGCACCAGGAGAAACCAGCCTGGCTGTGCTGCAGCTGCCTGCTAGTATTCCCAGCTCAGCCACTCTAGAAGGAGCTGGAGGTGCCTTTTTTCGGCCCTGTGCCTTTACTCACAGAGTACAAGGGCTGAAAAGAGAGTGGCACAGGGGCTCTACCCTCAGCAAGGGATGGCTCCAGGGGGGAGATCTCTGCTGTCAGTGCTGACACATTGCAGGGAAGTCCCCACTGTCACTGCTCTCAGGGCCAGGTGTTGCATCAGACAAAATCGGAGCTGTGGCCCCTGCTCACACTGGCATTTGCCACCTGAGACTCATTTGATGGAAACCTCGGGGGAGGGTATGAGTTTCTGTGCTTCCCTTAGAAATGGAAGCCACAGTTTGGGAAAGATCCTTGGAGTTCATCTGCTCATAGCTCTCACAAGAGTGTCTTGTTCCACTGACCATGCCCAAAACACCACTACCACTGTGCACAGCTCTGCTGCTTTTAGCCTCACTTAATTTTAGGTTCATTTTATTTTGGTTAGCCTACTCCAGATTGGCTGCTATTTTCATGCTGGAGCCAGGGAAAGCAAAACTGTGCAGCACTGATGGAGGCTCCTGACTGCCGCAGCTCTCAGAGGATCTGCCTGACGTGGGCGAGCCCTAAGCAGCTTCAGGGAAAACGTGGTCACTGCAGTGTCACAGGGGAGGGCACGGCCATGAGTCCCCTCAGCAGGGGTCTCCTCACCAGCCCCAAAGCTGCGCCTGATCCAAGCTCTTAATCTGGGAAAAGGGAGTGCCTGTCTTCCCTGCCTGCGCTTCCCAGTCACAGCAGTGTGATTAATCCCTAACCCTACCCTGCTGCTGTAGGCAAGGTTATTTTTCCTCCTCCTCTGGGCTTAAGGCAGCCCTGCTTGCTGGCAGGTGAACACACACCTTACCCGCTGGTGAGGACTAAGAGCCCCACAGGCCTGCCGTGTTTACCGACTCCATGGCTACTACGGAAAACCGTTCCAGTTTTCCTGCCCGCTCCTGCTTCCTTATCAGTCTAGGGGTGGCTAAGGATGAATGATTAGCGGTAACAGCAAATATTATGCCTGTGCTACCAATTCTGCTTTTCAAATGGAAATCAAACAAAATTAAACCTGACTCAATGCCCAGGAAGGACGTTGGGGCTGTTGAAAGATCATTAAGCTTTAAGGAGAAGATGAGTTGCAGAAAATGTTCCGTAATTAACTCAGCCACCCACAGCCTGCTGGAAACCCAGAAAACCTCAGTAAACATTGGCAGTTCAGTGTGCAAACAAAAGGACTCTCTTTCACTGGCTAAATACTCACTCTAAACTTGGTAAGTGCTGTGTGTTGGCATTGGTTGTCTCAGGGGGAGTGAAAATCTTCCGTGGACGTGTTTTTCCCTTGGTGTTTTGGTCGGTTTGTTGATCCTGCTCTCATGCCCCATCCCAGAGCTGGATAAATTTCCCTGGGGTTGAGTAGTTCCTGCTTTGCGTAAGTGTTTTAGGATTTTTGACTCATACAGCACCTCCAGCACCTGGCAAGGTCAGCGCTTAAGCTTTTGCTAATCCTTGAGGCTTGGGCTCTGGCCTCTGGCTCAGGAGTCTGGAGCTCTGCCCAGCCAGACCAGCATGGACTGAAGTGGGGCTAAGGAGGGATGCCACCAACAGGAAAACCAGACAGGTCTGCTGGAATTCACCCAGATAAACACGAAACCCCTTGCAACACACAAAGTAGGAAAAAGCCTCTGTTAAATGATATTTTTGTGATCTGGCTGAGGAGCATGCAATGTACCCATGCCTACTCTTCTACTTGAGGATTTTTGCCTGTTTCACAAGTAGCCACATGCTGCTTTCAAACTGGTACAGGTTTCATATCAAAATGGTTTGTCTTCTACAAGAGAAAACATTCAAATGAAAACATACAACTCCCGAAAGCTCCAGCACTCAGACTAGACCATCTTCTTTCTTGCATTAGCACCTTGGAAGAGTTGCCCTGCATCAATAATGAGCCAGGCAGGTTTTTTGAAAATGGACTTTTGCATCTATGTTTATAGTCCTAAATGTATTTGACTTCCAAATAGCCTCCGAGTAAAGAGCAATTCACATCTGAAGAGTAATGAAGTGCTGTAATGCAGCAAATATCCTTAAGGACCAAGGAAGGAACAGAAGATTTACAATGACCTTTATTTGTGTAGGAACACAGTGGTCAGTTGGGTTTAGGGTGTCCTCACTGCCTTATTTACCTCCACACCCCACGGTGGGTTAAGTGTGAAGCACAGAGCATTTTGTCTCATTCTGCACCAGAGCTGGGAAATGCTGCAGCTGCTTCCCTTCCTTTAGGAAAACTCCACTTCATGGCCGTGAATGGTAACATCAGTCTGACAAGAAACAAATGTTTACAAATAAATAAATGTAAACACGGGGGTGCGGCAGTCAAACACTGGGCATTTGTAACTTGATCTCGGTACCCAAATCAGAACCATCTGATTTATGGGAACTGACAACTCTTACTGACCACAGCGTTACAGGTCTGGGTCCTTATTAGTAGCTATGAAATTTGTCCTAGAAAATCATTGCTGTAATTGGTGGAGTTGCTTTGGGATTTTCCAGTGATTCAGGGCTTTCTGACATTTCTTTCAAACTGGACTTCTGGCAGGAAGTAGTGACTTTTAGTGAGTATTGAAACTAAAAGGAAACGTGGTGAGGTGGGTTAAAAATACACAAGAATTTTACAAATTTGACATTTTCTAAGCAAACATTTTCCCCCCAACTCAAAACAAATACTCCTTTTGAAACAGCATTTGAATTTTGAATATGGTTAAATCTATTTAAGTGTGATAGAAATTAAAATTATTTGATACAATCAGCATAGCACTTTACAATATGATCCAACCCAATTTGGTGGTGATGATTAATTCAATACTCTCTAACTTTGGGCTTGGGCCAGAGACAGCTTTTGCAATCTCAGGCTCCTACAGAAAGGGACAAACAAGTACTTTATTTCCATGTACTCAGATGTTTCCAGGTTTCCCTGCTGCCAACTGTAGTTACAGGGGAGTTGCCATCAGGGATTTTTGGAATGGGCAGAAAGCTGAAGTAGAGACCTGCTTGGCCATTATTGTGCAGAGCAGGGGCTGCTGGCCTTTTTGCTGTGGTAGAACACCTCACTTTGGATTTAAATTACGTAACAGCCATCCTGCCTTCTCTCTGAAGGTACCACGCTATTCCAATTTCCTTCAATGTTCCAATTTCCCTCACATCACATCTCTGTTATTAATCCACTTGCTGGACATGGTGTTTATTTATCACGCTTGACTCAACTGGCAAAATGTATCAGAGTGCATAAAGGAGGGTTGGTGCATGCTGATCAATAAATATGATAATGTCCTAATGCCTCTAAAAGGATTTGTCTGTTTCTGCCAACTTCTTTTTTTAAAATAAAAAGGGCTCATGGTAGAGGTTCAGGAACTTCATTCCAAGGTACGAGTGTCTGCTAGCAAAGCCACTCACTGGTTTTATTCTTCTTCTTTCCTCTCACAGAAACTTGATCAAGAAAGCCTGGGAATGAGAACATGTTCTGCTGTCAGCCCCATGGTGGCTGTTTGGGAATACCATGGCACAAAAAAGGCAGGTGTTTTAAGGGTCTCAGTCTGCCATCTGGCTCCTGGCAAGAGAACACCAGACAAGGACTGGTGGCTGCATCACAAGAGGGTTTGATCTGCTTTTCCAAAGGGAGGGAAATCTTCTGTTCGGCTAAAACCAGAGTCAGAGGAGACAGCAAGACAACGGCTGAGGCTGAAAAGCATGAGGGAGGAGAGCAGATGTGAATGTCCTTCAGCCCAACCAGAGCCACCACGTGCAGCAACCAGGATGAGCTCTCCCTGATGTGACCCCGTGAGGAGACACTGGATGGAAAGGCAGGAGCAGTGCTGCACCAGACTTCCCATGCCTGCAGGAGACTGCCCTTAGGCAGGAACAAACAACTTCAAGGGCGAGATCGTGCCCTTGGTTATACCCATGTACCATGTTGGGCCTTTCAGCTCTGTGAACACCTGGGTTGAAGTCTGTCCTCCAAGGAAAAGGTATGTAAAACATCCAGGAGACTGATCCTGCTAGGGCTTAGCTTCCTTCCTTCCTTCCTTCCTTCCTTCCTTCCTNGAAGTTTTCTTTAGATTTTATACACTCAAGACTCATAGGAACACGTTATTTCAAAGCTTATTGGTACAAAATGAGGTAAACCCCAGTATCCAGGTTCTCATTGGGTCTGAGTTTCTTCATCTTCGGTGTTGATTAAATTTCCATTTTGTGATAGTTCTTATCAGTCTTTTCCTGGAATAGGTGGTTTCTCTCAGCTCAGGGCATTGTCTCGGGTTGATGGTTCATTATCAGCCTCTGATGGTCGTTGATGTTCTTTGCATATCTCCCGTGCATCATCCCAGCCTGACGAGCTATTAAACCTATCTTTCTAAAACAAAACGGAGGAAATTCCTTCCCAAAGCAAGATCTAACCAACTCTTACTAAAGAAACAGAAATAGAAAAATTTTTAAAGATACACAGTTTCCAACAGTTCCCGCTGTGTGCAGGCAGCCCTTGGCATGTCTTCCCTCCCCTGCCGTGTCGCCAGCCCTCACTCTAACGCCGGACGGTGCAATCTAATCGCTGGGTGCCAGCCACGCCGCGCCCTCCTCCCTTCCCACCTTCCCTAAGCCCTTCACTTGTGCCGGGCTGGGAGAACAGTGCGTGGTTACGCTGCTTTCGCAGGAATAAATTCTATGTAAGCTCTTTTCAGCCGCAGGGCTCAGCCCTGGCCAGCAGCTCTCTGGCGTATTTGAAGCAGGGACGAGGACGAGCCACCTGTAGTGTCACAGCAACCCCTCCCCAGTGGCTCTTCCCTCCCAGGCCACACTGGAGTCGCCCCACCGGCTGACAGATGACATAGGAAACTGCTCACCAAACCAAAACCGGACCAAAAGCTTGGAAACTGTTTTATTCAGGTGATTCGCAGCTGTCGAACGAGCTCAGAGGTGAGGCTACTGCGCTGCCGGGTGCTTTGGAGGGTGATTTACACCTTGTTATGCTCTCCACGGGGACTCGGGGTAGGTTATTTGCTTCCCACACCCCGACTTGGTACCCTGACACCCCGCATACCCCAGCCCTGACCTGTGAGTGGGGCTGCCTGGCATCCTTAGGGCACTACCCCCGCTTCAAGCTTCAGGAACTGATGGCAAAACAGCCCGGAGGCACACGTGTGATCTGTGTTCTGCTGTTGGATACGTCTCCATGCCCAGAGACTGAGACTTTACCGCCCCTGTTGTAGCAGCCCCAGGGGATATAAATGCTGGCTCTGGCACTCTTCTGGAGAGATCTCTGGGCTCCAGACCCTCCTTCCCCACTTTGTCACCGTCCCACGGGGTGTCTGCATGTGGCAGTGCTGCAGGTACTGCGCTTGCTCTGTGAGCCCTGGTGGAGCTGCTGGCTCCTGGATGCTCCCATGGGCTTCACAAACCCCTTCCTGCCTCCCGCTGCATCCGAGGGCTGCTCTCACTCAGGGACCAGGCAAGGAATGGCATCCAAGCAGGATGCTCCAAGGAGGATGAGCATTGACACCTTCAGTAGCAACTCTCTCATTAATTTAAATTCTGCTCAGCTGCGCAAAGTATCTTGAAATCTCCTTTATCTTAAAATTTGGTTAAGACCTGTTCTGATAAAAGAAACAACACAATATTGGTGGGGAGAGGCAATTTCAGATTACTTAATTGCAGGGAAAGCGTGTTTTTTCTTTGCAGCAATGTCAGTATTTCCGTGCTGGGAAGGTTTGTCACAGTTTGTAACGTGTTACATTTGTAACACGTTAGTGTCGTGGGAATCAAAACACGGGGCTGGAAGGCATCTCAAAAGAACTCGTGTTCAACCCTTGCTCCGGGTAGGATTATCTCCATCTAAACCATTCTTGATTATCACATAGCCTGCTTCGCAAAATCCCTGGTGATCTTCCAATGCAATTTACTCCACCCTACAGCAGCTAGGAGTCAACGGTGCTTTTCTAAATGAAAGCCCAAATTTCCGTCCTTTGTCCATGCTCATTAAGAACTTGTTAAGCAATCATTGCCAGGAGTCATTTAGCGAAAAACTTCCTCCTGCTTGAGGAGGTTTGAAACTTGCTTTCCAACGCGTCAGCAGCTGAGGTACGGGCTGCCTTATTTCTAATTTTTTTTTAACTAAAATTTTCAGTTTCGCATTTTTAGTGTCTCGCGTCCGCTTTGTAAATGATCTCCCTTGGCGTCAACAGGTGTGGGGAGCTTCCGCCTTCTCCTGCTCCTCCTCCTCTCCGTAGTTAGCGGCCCCTGAGGTCAGGATGTCTCGGGCCAGGGTGGGTCTCACCTCTGCCACGCATCGCCACTCGAGCGAGACAACAGAGGTATAACTGCGCTGGAACGGCTCGGGTTACCTGGCCGCGGGGTAGAGCACAAATTCCTGGAAGTGGGAAGGAGAGACTGGGGGTGGGGGGGGATAAAAATCCTTAGAGCAATTTTAAGTGGTACAGTGAGAATTAAAAAGCACAGAGCGCCCCGACGAAAGCGGCAGCGCCGCGGGTGGGGCCGTGCCGCGGTGACCGCCGCCGCTCCGGGGCTCGGGGAGGGGACGGGTCCCTCCCGAGGGGTCTCCCCGACCCGAACCGAATCAAGGGGTGGCCCCGGGAGGGGCATCTCAGTGCCATCCGGAGGTGGGAGCGGCGGGGGCGGTGCTGGCCCCGGGGCTGCGGGACGGAGCCGCTCTCGGCCGAGGTGAGCCCCGGGCTGCGGGGGATGCGGGGCTCGGCTGGACCAGGGCTGGGCGGCTTGGCCCTCGTGTGGCGCTCGGGAAAGGGGTGTTTCTGCACGGGGGAGGTGCGGCCGTGGTGCCGGAGCGGCGGCGGGACCCCGGCAGCGCCGGGCCGGCTCCGTGCGGCCGCCGGGGCTCTGCGGGGCAGCGCTCAGCGTTCCCTCCCGGGCGGGCGGCGGCGTTTCGGCAGCGGGGTGTGGAGGGCAGCCCCTCCCTGGTCCCCCGCGCCTCTGTGAGGTTTGTGTGGCGCAGGCAGCGCTGTCGGGGGCAGTGGCGAAGGGGCGAGTGAGGGCAGCAGCTCTTACGCTGTGCCCGCCTGTGCCGCAGGCTGCAAGGGCTCCATCCTGCCCCAGGAGCACCGGTGGGACTCTAGAAGGTCCAGGAGGATGACAGCATTGGGAGGACGAAGAGGAAGGGGTCAGCTGGGACGGAGAAAAGCGGGATTCCTCTCTGCCAGCGATGACTGAGAGGGCTGGCTTGGCTGAGAGGGTGGAAAGACATCAGAACTGGTGAGCCGGGGAGGGTGCAGTTGGCTGTCGTGTTCCTGGGCAGACGTGCTCTGGAAAACGTCGGAGTCTGGACAGGGATAAGGTCTGAGGAAGAAAGATGGAGACACAAAATAGAACTGTAGGGGAGGGGGAAGAGAGCACCTACTAAAGAGGCATAAAAAAAAAAAATACAGAACTCTTGTAACTAGTAACCTAAAACTATTAATGCTTCTGAAAGAAGGCGAATTTAGAAGCTTTGGCTAAAAATGAACTATCCTGGTTAAGTGAACATGTTGCTTTCTAATGCGTGAGAGGTTTCTCAGAATAGACTGGATGTTTCTTAACTCTGAAGAAACTGCCTCCACTTTCTGCTGAGCTCAATGGTTTTGCACTATTATTCATGAGGTTTCTTGCAATGGAAGTCAGAGGAGCAAATCTCAAGAAACTCAAATACCCCTGGGTTTGGGTTTTGTAGCAATCCCAGCAGCATCTCGAGTCACTGGCTCTGTAGGAGGAAGCACTGACTGGTGAGACACATGTGAACGCCCTTCTCTTGTTCATGTGCCCTGTTTGGCAACACACAAATGGCCATCACCCTTGAGGGCAGGAATGTATGAAGCTGACTGAAAAGTAGTCTGCCTGCCAGGTTTAGATTTAGGTGTGCAGTTCAGGGAGCAGCTGTCCTGTGCCTCAAGGTTTCCTTCTTATGAGAGTTCTACTGACTCTCAAGGCATTTGGTCTCTCCATCCAGTGATGGCTCCAATGATTTTTTTTTTCTGTTCAGGGGCATCATTGTGCCAAGTTACCATGCGCTGAAGTTCAGTGACACCAGAAGGATGCAGCCTCCTGGATGCCTGTTGTAGAATCTTTCTGTGCCAATATTTGTGTCTGTCTCACCAGCGTCTGTGCCACAGGAAAGAACATCCAAACCCTTAGCAGAAGTGGCCTCTTGCTGCTTTAGCTGTAGCAAGGCTGGTCACAGCAGGTTCAGAGGGGCACCAAGGAAGAGCCTGAGGAGGGAGGGAATGGGGCCACTTCCTTTAGCAGCAATCAGCCGTCCTCTTGGCTTTGTCATCAGCAGATATTTTGGCACAAACTGCTTATGACTAATTCTGCTTCCATCTTACGTTCACTTTATTTGTTTGGTCTCTAGTACAGAGAGAAGCCTCTGTGCCTGTCACAGTCACCATAAGAAACCATCCAGATGTGCCTGTTCCCTGTGCACAGGTGAGACCAGAGGAGCAGGGTCCCCATGTGCTGGATATGCCTTGCTGCCAGTGCCCTGGTGGTTTGAGTCAAGTTACAGTATGTGATGGCAGAGAGACTGGGGACACCCCTCTTGTCTTTACTGGCAGCCCCCCAGTAAATCAGCATAGCTGTGCTGTTATTCAGCTCCCTAAGGGTTGTGCTTCCCTGGTTTGTCAAAAACTTGGACTGTGTCTTCGAGCTTTGTGATTCCTTTCTCTGCTCTCATCAGGGGGTGTGTTTTACTCCGCATCAAATTAACACTAAAACTCCTCAAATTGCTGGGTTGTTCAAGTTCCAGAACAGATTCACAGATATTATTTTGGGTGGTGCTTTCACTGGGAAATAGGCAATATGCTACCAACTTTCTTCTTGTAACTAATTTCTTCGCTATCTTTACTAACTTTTACAGTTATCTTAAACTGGGACTGTGAACTCTGCCCAACAGTTGAAATGAGGTCTGGTGGAATGTCAGATTATGGCATTGTGAACCAACCACTCCCCTGTCAGCAAAGGATTAAGTACAATCTTGTTTATTTAGATTTTTCTGTTAGAAAGGAAAGTGTTCACACTCTTTTTTTGGTACAATTGCGTAAAACCTCCTGTCTGTGCAAGGTTAATGTCTCCCAATCTTTAGTAAGTTCAGCCTTGCAGTTGCTCTGTCAGATAGGAAAGTACTTCCTCAATATTCATAGGAGGAAAGTTGTGAGACAGAAAAACAACCCCTGAGAACCTTGAAGAAATTTAGACATCAACCGCATATCATTTCAAATCAGAGGTGACACTTCCTGTTTCAGTTCTAAGTGACCTGCTCCTTGGTCTGTAAGAAACCTGTTCCAGAGCAGCAAAATAAACAGAAGTCTCCTAAATACATGTGTAGTCTGCTGTTAGACCATCTTTCCTTGTAGTTAATAGTGATACTGTGAATTAACAGAATTCTCTCACTTCCTGATCAGGTGGAGTTCTGATTTCTGTATTCTCATGGTCTCTGTGGGTGTGCCACCAAAGGGCAACTCCTTTACTAGCCATGTGCCAGTATTCTCTTGAGTTGTGAGGGTTAAAACAGTGTTTAGTCTTAAATTTTATACCCCAGCATACAAGGAGCCTGCACGGCTTTCTACAAAAACGCAGTAACAGGAAACTACTGTTTGGAAGCTGTTGGTGGCACGGAGCTGTATCAGTTTCCCAGCTCGCCCACTGCTAGCATCTGTGCCTTTTGTCTCTTTGCCCTTTCCAGCAGCTTCACACAGCCAAATTCTGCCATCCCTTTCATTTTAAGTATTGATGAGGGGTTTGTGTAGCTGTTTCCTGAAAACTAAAAGCTGTGAGTTACAAAGTTGCTCCTTTCAATTAAAGAAGACCCAAAAGATGCTCTACAAAAAAAAAGTGTTGGGAAACTTTTCTTGACAGAGTGCTGAGAATGATTCTCCTGTGTTATTCTGGGTGGAAAGTGAGATACCAGAACTTTCTCCTCTGTTGAGCAATTCCATCTTCTGTCCTGCCTCACAGCTCAGGGTTTGTAGGTTGGTGGTCACCTCTGATCCCTCAAGCCATCCTACAATAGCTGTTGCTCCCCAGTATCTCCTGTGCTGGGCTCAAGGGCCGTGGCAGAGTGGGCAGGAAGGTGTTGGGAGTCATGCAACTGCCATGAGGAAGTGAGAGGACCACAGCCTACCCTGAAGAGGGTGGATGAAGGTCCAAAAAAAGAGAAAATGAGGAGTGGGGTTCATGTGTCTGCTGGCCTTTTTGATCTAGGAGGCAGGTTACATCTCCCACATCACTGGCATGCTGTATTCTGCAGCAGGCAGTGCTGGCCAGCTGGGCAGCACCTGCTGCTGAGGCTTTGCTGCTCTGCCATCATGTCTGACAGGTGCAAGTAAATCTTATCTCACAGAATTCTCAGGAAGACATCAAGCTGTGGTGTTTTGTTTGGTTTTATGGACCTCCACTTAAGAAACACACAAAATCGTACAAGATCCTTGCAAGGACATGCAGAAACTTGCATTTCAACAAGTAGTCTTAAGACTAGCAACAGCTTTTTGTAAAGTTAAGAAAATTAATCTTCCTGGGGTTTTTTGGGTAATCCCAGGTATTCTTGAATAGTGAGGAGCAGATGTCACCAAAGGGTTGTCCTGCTCCACACCTTGGTGGCCTGGTCCCAGGAGTGGCAGCTCATATCTGCAGAGCTCCCTGGAGGACTTTGGGAAAGCTGCAGGACAGAAATGACACTTCCTCACCAGCCCTCTGTTTGAGTAGAATCACAGAATAAGCTGAGTTGGAAGGGACCCACAAGGATCATTCAGTCCAACCCCTGGCCCTGCACTGAACACCCCAACAATCCCACCATGGGCTGAGAGTGTTGTCCAAACACTCCTTGAACTCTCTCAGGCTTGTGCTATGACCAAATCCCAGGGGAGTCTGGTCAGTGCCCTACCACCCTCTGGGTGAAGAACCTTTTCCCAAAATCCACCCTAACTCTGCCCTGATACAGCTCCAGCTGTTCCCTTGAGTAGTTCAGCCCTGCATTCATTTGAGCAGGTAGTCACGGTTTCAGTATTAGAAATCTCTGCTCTTGATCAGGTAGGTGAATTGTCTGTGTGAGTGCCATGTGGAGCATGAACAGTGTGGAATTTTAAAAGGCGTGCATTCAGGGAAGTCACCAGTGACCCTGACATGCCCTGTTTGAGCTAAGTGCAAATGGGATATTCCCAGGAAGTGTGCAGAAATGAACAGAACCAACTGCATTAGCTCTTGGTGTTCCTTATGGATTGGTATCAGGCTACTGGTATTCCATGTTCCATATGTTTTGGTATTCCTCAATGAACAGGAAACTGTAGTTTAGATGCAGGTTGTGTAAAGAAGTCAAGTCATTTGAAATGTGGTAGGGACAGTACCTGGTGGAGCCCTGTGATTCCCCCTTAGTGTGGTTGTGGGAATGGCTCCAGTGCAGTTTGTAGCACTGGGCCAGAACCAAAACAGCACAGATACAAACCCCAGTCCTGAGCCCATCTATCTGCTGCAGACTGCCTCATTCCAAGGATTTCTAGAGAGCAGTCTTGACCACAGCTCTCCACAGCACGTGGTAACAATTCAGAGTATCAGTTCCTATTTCTGCTCTTGGCAAACATGCTGAGCTGGAAAGAGCAAAGGGATAAAAGCAGAAGGGCAGTGCAGGGCAGTTTTGTCTATGGTCTTTGGAAGGGAAGACCCTACACGCTTCGCTTTGACAATTTGTGCAGTCTGTAGTTCTGGGAGGGTTTTTTCTAATTTGTTCTTAATGAAAGCTTTTCTATCTTGAATTTTCCATTGTGTTCAAATGGAAGAAAATACCTGTCTGTTGCTGCTCTGAAACACAGTAACTGGAAACTGATTTATGTAAACTTTCAGCAGCTTTTTTTTTTTTTAATTACACTTAAGGGTGCCTTAACACCAAATGTATTTGCTGGGGATTACACCCACTGGTTATTTCTAAATTGTCTTAGCTCTAGATCCAAGATTAGTATGTTTCATTTTGGTGCATCAAATGTTATTTAAAAGTCTACCTTGAAAATTGTGCTTTGATACTAGTTTGAGATTTTAAGATTTTGTGTATTTTCTTGTGATTTGATGGCTCCGTTGGCTTTTAAAGGAAAAGCTAAAAACAAAAAAACCTTGGCCTTCTGGGAAAAACAAAAGCAAGGGCGAAACCTGTCAGCAGATAAGAATGGAATAATGAATTTGACCTTCTCCATGAAGCAGCAGCAAAAATACTCTGGATCTTTACTAATGTTAATCTGGGAAAACATCCTGGACTCAGTATCAAGGACCATATTTAACAAAGCATTTAAACCCAGTGTTTCCCCTGACTTGTGTAGAAATGCCCTAAACTTGTCTTATATCACCTGGAGTGGGTTGCAGCCCTGTTTGCCTCTGGAAACTCTGGGATGGATGTTCTGTGCCTTGCTGAGCCAACAGCACATTGCTGCAGCCGTGGGTAACCAGTCATTGGGGCTGGAATGGGACAGGGCTCTGGCAGCGTGTGAGAGCTTATTTGTGCCTGTTGGGATTGATGCTGGCATGTGGCACATGGTCCTGCACAGCAAGTACCCCATGAAAGGGACTTTAAAAAAACAAACAAGTTTATTCCTTGCTCTGTGTGCCACAGGAAAAGCACTCAGCAGGTCAGTCGCTGGCCCTGTGGGAAGCGCAGCCTGGGTTTGGTGAGGGAGGACCTGGCTCTTGTCTCTGGCTGCTGTGATACCTCTTTGTTCCCAAGTCATCTCTGTGTTGTCCCAGCAAAGTCCTAAAGCGCCCCTTTCTGACAGGGCCAGGAAACTTACTAATGTTTGCTTTGCTTTTTAGGCAGACACAAAGCACCGTTAAGGTAGAAACAGGAACGAATTTCAAGCAAACACAGCTGCATGTTTGCATTGGCGTGGCAGTCATTCCTGTGCCTGTGGTCATTCCTCTTGCTTTGTTTCCTCCATTGAAGTTGCAGGACGGGACCTCAGGGGTGCATCACCATCAGCTGTTGTGTAGCTTCTGATGAGACTTCATCAGACATGATGGGAAGAAACGGAGTTTTTGCTCTGGCTTTAGAGGTGTTTGCAGTGCCCCAGAGGACCCTGTGGTTTCCCTGCTGCTTTCACTGTTGTTGCTGAAACAGCTGTTGGAACCTGCTACACCTATTTACTGCCTGAGATACTTCTGTATATCTCTCCTGTTAAGCTGTGGAGTGTCTTTAAAAGAAACCAAAACAGAACATTGCTATTTCCATGCTGTTTGTGAGGGAGAAGTGCTGAGGGAGCAGTAGTGCTCTTAACTACTCTCCCTCACAGCTGTGCTTCAGTTGAGCTGTTCTGTGGAAACCAAACCCTCAGGAAAGCTTTGTATCTATTTTGTAGGCAGTTTGCTGCCTCGAACACCTGAGGTAATCCCCCTCTTGCTGGCAACTTCTTAGTCTGGTTTCGTTGCAACACAAAGCCTTGCCTTCTGGGAAGTCTTCACAGGTGTGTGGCAGTGCTGGGATGTCCCTATCTTCCTGTTTAACTGGTAGAGAGCCCTTTGGTACATGCTAAGGAGCTGCTTGGGATTAGCTTTTGACAGGTTTAAGCAAATAATAAAATGTGGGATGGGAAGCCATCAATAAATTGTTGGCAAGTCCTTTGCATTCAAGTCAGTAAATAACATGGCACTCAGGATCATTAATCTTCCTTCTTTCCATCTTCCTTCTTTCCATCTTCCTTCTTTAAAGAATTTCTAAAGAATTGGACAGGTAACTTTTAGAAATTGATGTTACCACAAAGGGAAGGGAAATAAAACATGAGTCATTCACAAAGTCAGTAACCCTCACTACCTAACTTTTTATAATAAGCTTTGTTTGCACTAGGTAGTGAAGAACAGCTCACCAGCTGATAATCCAGCATTCAAATCCTGGTTTCACCCTTACAGGAAGAAAAAACCCCAGGGACTTCTCTGTATTTAAATATTGAAAGGTACTCTGTATGAGGCAGAACTGGCAGGGTTTAGGGAGCCAGGGGCTGCAGGGCTCACCTGTGTGGAAAGGGGCCATGATTCCAGCTGGTTCCAACCAGCTCCGAACCAGACAAACCCAGCCCATTGCACACCAAAACTGCAGCCGGTCAGAGCAGCACACTCCGCCACTGCTTGAACATGTTTAGGAAAGGGTGGAATTGGCCAGGGACAGGACGGTGGGGTCTTGCCGTTTCTTGCAGCTGTATGGACAGAAAGTGTGTGTTACCCTCTCAGAGTCCCAAGGAAAGCAAGGAGGGAAGGGCAGCTCACCGTGAGGTGCCTACTCCCAGGGCTGCTGACCAGGTGATGTGTCATCACCTACAGGTTGTATCGAAACACTCCAAAGTGGCCAGTCTGAGAGGCTGAAGGTGTCTTGGAAAAGTCACAGAACAATAAGGCTTTTATTCAGTAGAGAGGGAAAGAAAATGAGAGAGAAAAAAAAATTCTCACCAGAAAGTTTCCTTCTTGTTTTCAGCTGAAGAGTGATTAATCAGAAATGGAAAATTCTGTTATCAAGCTGACCCATAGCTCTCTTTAGGAGTCATAATATAGATGTCTGTTATATTACACACATTTCTGGTTTGTCCGACAGATCTTCTGTTTTTACTGTTGGATTGCATTGATTGTATTTCTTTTAAATTATGCAAACTTTTACCAAAAGATAAACAGGGATTAAAACATAGGAGACACTAAAATGTTCTGCATCTTTCAGACAATTTTTTTTTTCTTCAAAGAACAGATTCCTTGTGAAATATTTCTGGGTCTTTAATTTTATTAAAAGCTAGGCACTTTTGAGAAAGGCATTGCCACATTGATGGCAGTGCCCTTCAATTAAAAGGTGTGTTTATACAGCTTATTTCATTTCATGTCTCCTCTGTCCTTCAGCTCAGGAAGGTTAGCTGCTACACAGGTGCTGTATCTCAAGGGGAGAAGCCAGGGGTGGGGGCTGGAGATGCAGAACTGGCCAGTGCAGCAGAAGAGGAGCATGGAAGGATCAGGAAGGAAATCCTTGACCTAGTCTCCTGGGAAGTGACTGAACGATGATTATTTTCTCTGTGCTGCCTGAGAGGTCTCCTGTGCCAGGAGCTCTCGTGTTGGGGGCATCCAGGACACACAGTAAGGAGTAATGCTCTCCAGGGCTCTTTCGTCCCCTTGTTATTCTCCTCCTTGTTTTATCTCCCTCCTCCCAAAATGTGTAGTCTGGGAAGGCCATAGTGCAAAATAGATTCTTGTGGGAAAGTGCAGTTACCTGTCTTAATCTGATATATGCTGGGGACTGAGCTCTGCCTAGGGCTGGTATGTCCTCAGCAGGAGAGAAGAGGGGAACCAAAGCTCTCCCCATGCTCCCTTTGGATATGCTGTTTATGAACATCAGCCCTGTAGTCTTTCATATGTACTTCAGGTTCATCTCTCTCGAGTGATTGTGACCATTCCCTTGTTCACTTGGCTTGTGGTCTCTGTTTTTTTCTTTATAACCATTCCTGGAAATCACATGAACAGGCAGAGTCCAGAAGAGGGAACTGCAGGAGGAGGTCACTCAGCTGCACCCTGCCGTTACAGCCCAAGATGAGATCTTGACATTTAAATTTAAGTATAATTACGAAGTCAAACAGCATCCTGTCGTATGCTGGTAGATGTATGAGAAGTATAAAGCACTCTTCAAAATGGCATCTATATCCAGGGGGAAAATGAAGTAGGCACATGAGATTTGGCAAGTTAAATATGGCAACACCATAAGACTATAGAAAACACTGTTTGAAAACAATTTCCAAAAGAAAGTCAGGCTACCAATATTATTAATACTTTTTTTCCAGTTGCAGAAGGTCAGTAGGGAATGAGATTGGAAAGGAGTTCACAGATCACTTTGAAACAACCCAAAATTAATATCTGCATCTGGCTATAGGTAAGAGGAACCTGGGGATGCTGGGCCCTGCTGTTTGTGAACAGAGAAGGGCTGGTGGGAGATGTGGTGGTTGGAGTCTGTCTTGGGTACAGTGGTTTTGAAATGCAAGTTTTCAATTCTTGAAGAAGTATGGAATGGAGACACAAAACTTCTACCTTGGACTTCCAGACTTTGTCCTGTTCAGGGCACTGGTTGAGACAGTCGCTTGGGAAGCAGTCCTGAGGGGCAAGGGATGCAGGAAGCCTGGACATTATTCAAGAAGAACATCTGAAAGACTCAGGAAGAAGCCATCCCAACGTGCCATAACACAAATCAGCAGGGGTGAAGACTGGCCTGAATGAACAGGGAGCTTTTGATGGAACTCAAGGGAAAAAAAAAATTACCACTTTTGGAAGAAGGGGCAAGTGGTTCAGGAGGATTACAAGGTTATGCAGGGAGAAAGTTGGAAAGGCCAAAGGCCCAGTTAGAATTTAATCTGGCAAGTGCCACAAGAGATAAATTTTGTTTTCCAAATACATTAATAACAGAGAGCCAAGGAGACTCTCCATCCTTTATTGGCTGTGAGGGGAAACATTGCCACCAAGAAAGAGGAAAAGGCTGAGATACTTGGTGCCTTCTTTGCTTCAGTCTTTAAGTGAAAGACCAGTTATTATCAGGTTGTCAAGCCCCCTGAGCTGGAAGATAGGGACAGGATAACCCCCTGTAACCCGGGAGGAAACAGTGACCTGCTGCTCCACTTAAAAGTGCTCAAGTGTATGGGGCCAGGTGGGATCCACTCAAGGGGAGTGAGAGAGCTGGTGGACAAGCTCACTGAGCTGCTCTCCATCATTTACTGGCAGTCCTGGTGAACCGGGGAAGTCCCAGAGGACTGAGGGTTAGCCAGTGTGACACCCATCTACAAGAAGGCTGAAAGGGAGATCTGGAGAGCCACAGGCCTGTGAGCCTGACCTCAATGCCAAGGAAGGCTGTGGAACAGATCATACTGAGTGTGACCAGCCGGGGGCCAGGCCCAGCCAGCACACATTCATGAGAGGCAGGGCCTGCTTGACAAACCTGATCCTACAGATTTCCTACTGCCTAAGTGTAACAGCATTACTGACCGTTTTCCATTCATCTTGGGCTGCTGCTTATTGTATTTAGGGAGGCTGAATTGAAACATAATGATGTTGCCGTGTCTGGCTATCTGATTTTCTGTTTGTGACCATTACTTAGATACATCATTGGTATTCTCTGTTGCAAATAACAGAGTCTGTAGATATGTTTTTTGGAGAGCTTCAGTGAGATGCCATCACATCTGTGGCAGCTTTGTGTACAGTGATCTGGGAATCAGCAGCTATCAAAACTGCCATATCATTTCTTCCTACAATCTGTTTATTTTATTGTAAAAACTTGCTAATCTCATTCTTTGACTCTTTGCTGTCGCTTGCTTTTAATGCTTCTTATCCCACAGAGTGTCTATCCAGAATTTCATTACAGCTATACAGGAGGGTGTTTCTACTTCTTTCTTTTATTTAAGGAGAAAACTTAGTTCTAAACCCACTGTAAGTAAACTGGATATTGCAGGGTTCATTCTGGAAAGGTGAAGTTGTGATTAATACAGAAGATGCAGTGAAGAGACAGGTGCCTTAAATGTCCTCTGCCTTCAGATGCAGTATTTTATTGGTCTAGTACACTACATTTACAATATTTGCTCTCATCTTCAAACATTCACATGTGCTTGGTCTGCTGTCTTCTCTGGGTTCAGGAGGAGGTGCTCTAAAGCTGTTGGTAAAATGCTAAAAACTAATTCCCCTAAATACTAGGGGAATTTTCTGATGGATTCATCCCTTTTGGGCACCACTCTGTGTTTCTATGCCTAGCAGACTGATTAGTTACCTACCGAATGCTGTTACTGTCAAATCTCACCCTTTTAGTCTCATTAGTAATGTAAATCCGGAGAAAATTGAAATCTTCAGCTGTTTTCTGGTGGGTCCCCGAAGTGCTTCTATCAGGAGGCTTGTGATGAGTGAAACTTACTGTTCCAGACCCTTTGCAGCTAGCTGGGTATGCACCAGTACTTTGCTGGACCTCTTCCCCTCCTTTCTGTTTTTTGTTACTGAATTTGTAGCAAATTTACAAAGACCCCCTCAGGTGTTTTGCAGTTTCTATATCCACACGTTTGCTTGAAAGGAGGTCACAAAACTTAAGGGTATTGGGTATTTGGTTTGTTTCTCCAAAGACAACAGGGCTGGTGCAAACACTTTTTCCAAGGCTGACCAGAGCTGTGTTGCTGTGTTTGTGCTGGATGTACATTCAAATATAGCTTTTGAGTAGTTTAATGCCATAAAGTAGTTGAAGTCTTGATAAAAATACACGACAACGACAAGCAGTAATAAAACAAAGAAAGAAGTGAAGCTATACCACAGTGTACTTTCATTTAGCTCACGAAGACTGGATATTCCTGACAAATTGTGGCTGATCTCAGCTGTACCAGATCCTCCAGCCAGTCCCAGGCTCGTCTCCTCCAGCACTGGGTCCCTTGCTGCAAGAGCTGCCACTCTCTGCTTTGCTAGCCCAGCAGTGCTGTTCTTAAGCCCAGAAGGATATTTTTAGTGTCCAGAACTGCGGGAATGACAGTTGACTTGGCCACGAGAGGGCACAGCTATTGTTTGAAAATGTTGGGATCCACCAAAGCACCTTGGCCAGCTTAAGATACAAAACCATCTCTAACCAGTTTCTCTGCATGTTCTGAGGGGCAACAAAGAATTATATTGCAAATTCATTTTAGTTAATAGTATATTACATATGTATAGATACACATATATTTGCTAGTATCTAGATCATCCCTTTGCACTCTCTTTCCTGTAATTTTCTGCTAATTTGCAGGTCTTTTCAGTTTCATAGGCTAAATCTCCTAGTTACCTAGGTATAAGCTGTATCAATTAAATACTAGAAGGGAAGCAATAGCCAAATCCTTATTCACATCCTCAGTATATGTTCTGTTTTTGAAACAACAATTACACTTCTGCAATATGGACAACTATAGTTTTGCTGTAAGCATCTGATCACTTCTGGCTAAAACACTTGTTTTTACTTGGTATAGTAAGATTTTGGCCTGGGGGTTTTGAGACCTACGGAACTCATAATCTGAGAATTACACAGTTCTAATGTAATTTTGTAAAAACAATCCTAATTTAATTTCAGTGTAAACTGAGAATGCAGCATTTCATTCTATGACATCACTAAATGCATGCCCTTAAAGAATTTTTACAGTTCATTTTGTGCCATTTGTTATCACTATGTGAACTGTCAAGAAGATCATACAATGCTTTATAAGAATATCACTCAATAATGAACATTTTTTCCTATTAGGAATGATTTGCCAGGTTTCAGGGACTTCTGAATATCTGCTCTTAAAATTTGGAGAGTAGAGGATTGCAGGAATGCAGGATGGTTTTTTGGCTTCATATAAGTTGGCTTCATGCACAATTCATGTTGTACTATCACTCAATCATTCAATTATCATCTAGTTTGCATTGATACCCTTTTTTGCTGCCTGTGGTTTTGCTACCAAGGAAATATCAGTGAAGCACAGTTAGTCACGTAGGGCAGGAAGACACTTTGCTCAGGGCAGGGTGCACTGAAAGTAGGCGTGAGCATGTGCTGATCCAGTAGCAGCAGGCTGGTGGCAGTCCTTGCATGGTGGAGTTACAAGATCATCTGTGGTGGCAGCCCTGTGTCTGCTTCCTTTGTTTTATCCCTTTTGTGCTTGGAACAAGGGATCCTTGATATTTCAATATCAGCCTTTACCTTATGCAGTGAGGTGTCTCTGTGCATTTTGCAATATTTATTTGGATGCATTTTTTGTTTGCATATTTCAATATCTGTATTGGTTAACTTGGCTATTAAATTTAGCAATCAAAGCCATGAAAACAATTGACAGCATTTTCCTGGAAAGCACCTGGGCAGAAAAGGGACTGCTGGTCCCCTGGACCACAAGTTGATCAGGAGCCAGCAGTGTATCCCGGTGCCAGAGATGGCCCACAGCCTGTGGAGCATGGCCTGCAAGGTCATGGAGAGCGATCCTTGCCTTGCACTCAGCACTGGTGAGACACACCTGGGGTGCTGGTTCTGGGATCCCAGGCTGAGTGAGGCATGTCTGTGCTGGAGCAAGTCCGGCAAAGGGCCACTAGGGTGAGAAGGGGAGTGGAGCACATGGTGCCTGAGGAGAGGCTGGGAGAGCTCTGTGGACTTTTCTTGGACTAGAGCAGGCTGGGGGTGTCTTGTCAGGGTGTACAAACACCTGACTGAAGGTGGGTGGGTAAAGGACACAAGCGAGACTCTCCTCTGTTCAATGCCGAGATGGGCGGAGACACAACGGGCACAAATGGAACTGTGGGAAGTTATAATGAAAGGAATGGTGCTGAAACACTGGATCAGGTAACCCAGAGCGGTTCTGCAGCCTCTGTGCTGGGGCAAGGGCTATCATGAGTCCATCTGCAGTAAACTGTAAATTTAGTGGCTGTACGGATAAAGGTGTGATTTCACGAATGTGCAAGCGTGTCTCATGCAAGGGAATGTCAGGCAGCCTTGATGACAGGGGCAAGGGGGAACCCTATTTCCTTTTTTTTTTTTTTTTTGTTGTTATATTTTAACTAACTGGTTTGTTCACAGTGCATCGGTGTGACCTTTGTATCACCTACTCACTACAGATGAATGATGTCACATCCTTCCTTTTTTTTTCCCCTTTGTGCTCGGACTCCTATTCTCACAGTTCCTTTTCAGAAGGTAGTGACAGACCATAGAGGTGTAGGCATCCTCACAGATATTAATTTCTCAAATATCTTGTCCAGCTGAGCAGCGAGTTCTGTGGTTTCTTGAAACCTGGGAGAGGTGAGTTTCCTGCACCATCTACAGCACCAGCTCTTCTGCCCAGCCTGTCCCTCTTTGCCTTCTATAGCTTAAAAAATTATTTACAGGATTCAACAGCTGAGGTGTGGAGGGTGGGGAGTGTAAAGGGTCTGTAAAAGGCAGGGTGGGTTGGTTTTTCTGCCTGTAGCACTGACGGCACACACTGGCATTTCTGTGTGGCAGGCGAAAACCTTCTGGGAACCCAGAGCCGATCATTTGTGTACAGGCTGCCTCTCCTCTGTCCCCCAAGTCCCTGTGCCTTGCATTTGGATATCTCCCAGTGCATCTGACAAGCGATTTTCTGGGCACGTGAGAAGTATCATACATGACCCAAGCACAGTGATCAAGGTTGAAATGACAAACAGGATTGTGCCAGCTGTGTTCTCTGTCCTGTTCCCTGCTTTTTTTGGTTTCCTCCTCCCAGGGCTTTTTGCATATGTGTCTCATGTTCAGAGTGACCTGAAGTTCTAGAAGATGACAGATGAGGTCTCTAATGGTGTTCCCAGAGTTTGTTGTGCACTGCAATAAAGGCGGGATGCACCTGTGAAGGAAGGCTCATGCTCTGCTGCCTCTTCTGTCAGGTTTTTTTCTCTTCTTTCCTTCCCTTCAGGCTGTCTCAGGAGAGCAGGCTCCAGCTGGAGAGAGAATGCACAGGATGCCCAGCTGCCTCCTAAAGCTCACCAGGGTGCTGCTGAGCCATAAGCCCTGGGCCCTGTTTATCCTCATTTTCATGTTTGTATCCTTTGGCTACATCAAGTTGTACTGGAGGATCTGGGAGGACCCAAAGGACAGAGGCCACCCCTACGGCTTGTCTGCTGAAATCAGCTGTGCTCACTATGTGCCTTCTCCCCTCGACATTGCTGGTGGGCCCTCTCCTTCCGCAGGGAATGTGTTTTTTGTGGAGACCTCGGAGCAAACTAGCCCAAGTTACCTGTTCTCATGCTCTGTGGAGTCAGCGGCCAGGACACACCCTGGGTCAAGAGTCGTGGTGCTCATGAAGGGCTTGGCCAAAGGGAACACCTCCTTACCCAAGCACTGGGCTTTCTCCTTNTACCTAGATACAGACTTCATTGTGCTTAAGAACTTACACAACCTCACCAATGCCCTTGGGATCCAGGGTGAGGATGAACTGAATGGAGCGTTTATGTCTTTTAAGCCCAAGCACAAGTTCATGGAGCTTTGCATGCAGGACTTTGTGCAGAACTACAACGGCTGGGTCTGGGGGCACCAGGGCCCAGAGCTTGTCACTCGTGTCTTCAAGAAGTGGTGCTCCCTCAAGACTATCAAGAGCATGAGCTGCAAAGGTGTGAGTGCTCTTGCCCCAGAAGCTGTTTATCCTATTCCATGGCAGGACTGGAAGAAATTGTTTGAGGCAGTCGGTGCCTTGGAGCTTCACAAACTCCTTAAGAACACCTATGCAGTGCACATATGGAACAAACTGAGCCACGGGACCAAGTTAGAGATTCCCTCCCAGGCTCTGCTGGCTCAGCTCTATTCTCAGTTCTGCCCTGCCACCTACACAAAGATGAAACAGGACTCTGAAGAGTGGTCAAGGCGTGCAGTGTGAGCTGTGGGCCCTTGGCTGCAGGGATGTTCCACAGACTGAAGGAAACCAAGTGCCTTTGACCTTCCCCAGAGCTGGTTTCTAGACCCCAGGTGTTCAGTGTGGCAGCTCTGTGGTGTTGTATCATTCTTGAAATCTGCCTGAAATACTTTGTGTTTCACATTTGGAGCAGAATCTGAGTTCAGCCTCTCTTGCTGTCCTTCAGAAGACCCGTTGCTGCAGGGAAGGTTGAACTAGTTCATCAGTGCCGCTTGGCTGGTCCTCTCTTGGTGTTCTTCAGAGGCTCCTCCTGTGCATCCCAGCCTGAGCAGCACCTTGTGATGTTTCAACATCTGTCGGGACCCTTGGGTTGCTCTCTGCAGCAATTTTGTTTTTGTAAATCACTGCCAGACAGTGACAAACTGCATGGCTTGCTATAGCTCAGGACAGAACTTGCTGGCTGTCCAAGATCCTTACGGCTGGGGAAATAGTTGGAGAGTATATGAAAATTGCTTTAAGAAGCAGAAAACATTTTAAATCCCTCCTGGCTCAGTGTGAAGTTTTTCTTACTTTCTAAAGTGAGAAAAGTTCAAATGATGCTTCCTACTGTTTCCCATTCCACAGCAATGGGATGACTTTGCTGGTACTCCTCAGGAAAACAAAGAGACAAAAGCAGTTCTTTTTGGAATGGGAATTAGAAAGATCCTTGCTCTGTTGAAGAATTCTTGTAGGATACTCACACCTAATTAGCCCTTGTCACACTCTGAGGGGTCTCAGCAATGCCTGTTTCTGTAGTGCTGTGACAAGGATTGAGTTCCTTTCATTGAGATATTGAGCCCACTGTGCAAGTCCAGAGGCCGACACATCCACATCAGCCAAAGG